>PVKS010017741.1:0-41412 GCA_004027875.1 Aplodontia rufa
GATGACCTAAGAAGATGGAAAGATATCCCTTGCTCTTGGATAGGCAGAATTAATATAATAAAAATGGCCATTCTACCAAAAGCTTTATATAGATTTAATGCTATCCCTATAAAGATACCTATGTCGTTCTTTAAAGACAGAGAAAAAGCAATTCTCAAATTCATTTGGAACAACAAGAAACCAAGAATTGCCAAAGCACTACTAAGCAAGAAAGATGAAACAGGCGGTTTTGCCATTCCAGATCTAAAAATAAATTCTTTTTTTTAAGAGAAGATTTTATTTTTTTATCTGGACTTTGTTTCTCTGACACTTAGTTGTATATGTGGTGCTGGGGTTTGAATTCAGGTCCTTGTGCATGCCAGGCAGGTGCTCCAACCACTGAGCCACTGCTCCAGCCCCACCAATAAGTTCTTAATAAAATTCTTGTCAATGACATGCTTAATTCTCCCAAGGTTAGACATGACACATCAACTTCTGGGCGTGATGTCGCACACCTGTATTTCCCGAGAGTAGTGAGGCTGAGGCAAGAGGATGGCAAGTTCAAGGCAGCCTTAGCAACTTAGCAAGGCCTTGTCTCAAAATCAAATAAAAAGTGCTGGGGTATGGTTCACTGGGCGAGTACCCCTCAGTTCAATCCCCAGTACCAAATTTTCTAAGGAAAAGAAAGGCATTGCTTAGAAGAGAAAGGAGAAGGCCCACTCTCCTGACTGCTTTCCACTTGTGTGTCTGGGCACACGGTGGCCTCCTCCACCTGTCCTGTGTCTTTGGGTTTGGGGGCTGTCCGAGGTCCGCTTTTCAGCACATCCTCTAAGCTCTGCCCACCGTCAGCAGTGCTGGCTGACGCTGATGCCACGTTTGAATGACGTTCCCCCTACACTGTTCCCTTGGCATCCACTCCCTCCTCCACGATGGGGGTGCAGATGCCCATCAGGTGGTCACATGACTTGGGATGGGGCGGAGCTGGCCGAGCCTTGCTGAGGGCTGACCCAGAAGAGGGTTGTGTGCTTCAGCACAGGTGACCAAGTGCCCTGTGCTTCCTGGTGTCCGTGCAGAGCAATGAGGTTGCACCAGGTGGGAGTTTTAAACACCAGACGTTGCCTCTCGTGGTTCTGGAGCACAGAAGTCCCAAACCAAGGAGTAGCAAGAGCCCAGCTTCCTCCAGAGCTGTGGAAAGAGCCCTTCCCTGTGTTCAGCAATTGGCAGGCGCTGACCCAGGTAGCCCTCGACTGGTGAACACACCAACTGCACTCTGCCTCCGTCTTCACATGTGCTTCGTGTGTTCCCATGTGCACATGCCCCTTGTCCTATGAGGACACCTGCCCTTGGATCAGCCGCCGAGGTGTGCTCAGGTGACTTAATGACATCTGCAAGTCATCCTCCCTTATCCAGCAGGGTTCGCCCCAATGGGTGTGCGTGGAAGCCTTGGAAACACTCCCCCACGGACACTGAGGACAACTATGCACCGATCTTTCCTGTTCGTTCTAAAATGTCCCGGACACCTTAGCACAGGCCTGTGAGCACTTCCAGCTTCTCAGCTCACGGGACTCACAGTTCTCCTCGGCACGTGTGGATTGCTTCATGAAACTCACAGGTATCAGCAGTAACAGTGCCTGAGAATACTTTCTACAGCAGATGGCATTGCAGTGCCTGCCCACAATGGTGGACCCTCTTTGGGCCCTCCCTCCAAAGTGGAAGAAAGCTGCCCAGAAATGCCTCCCCTCCTGGAGGCGCAGCTCAGTGTCACCCCCACAAGAGTCTTCTCAGATCTCTGGCAGGCTGCTGGCTCTGACCCCCCTGTGCCTTCTACCCTGACGATTTCTCAGCCTGTGCACAGAACGCGGCCCGGGGCCACACTGCTGGAGGCCAAGGGACACCAAGGAGCCAGGCTTGCTACGACTCAGAGACTCCAGAACACACCCGCCTGCCTCATGCACGATCACAGAGCCCTGTGCTCTCTCTCTAGGCAAGTGCTAGCCGGGCTTTGATGTTGGGCATTGCACCCATGGGATCCCCAACAGATCTTCCCCAGCCTGTATTGCAGTCCCATGCTGTCCCACGCTGTCCTTGTGCTCCTCACAGCAGAGAAGCACAGGGAGGCACATGCAGGAGCTCCAGCAGTTCTGCCAGGCCTGGCGGATGTCCCTTCTGCTCCTGTGTCACTGGCCACAGTAGCTGCATGGCTGAGCTGATGGGCACACTCCGATCTCCCAGGAGAACCCAAGTAAGGCACGAGGCCTGGGCAGAAGGAGATGTCTCCTGGGAAAGATGACAGCTTGCCTGAGTGCAGAGAGACATTTGGGCCCTTGGTGGGCAGAAGAGGC
The DNA here is from genome assembly GCA_004027875.1 of Aplodontia rufa. Classification (NCBI taxonomy): domain Eukaryota; kingdom Metazoa; phylum Chordata; class Mammalia; order Rodentia; family Aplodontiidae; genus Aplodontia; species Aplodontia rufa. Next base: position 2,322 of record PVKS010017741.1, read on the forward strand.
TGCCATAGAGCTGGGGGGTGGGGGCTGGGGCTAGGAACTGGGGCTGAAAACTGGGGACTGGGCCTAGGCCTGGGCCCTGGGGCTGGGGACTAGGGATGGACGTTGGGGACTGGGCCTGGCTCACACAGATGTCACAGGTCACCTCTACACAAGGTGGAGACTTAGGGGGCTCGTAGCTGCACCCAAGCCCTGGGGCTCAGATACCCACATCAGAGGCACTGGACCAATGGCTGCCCTCCCAGCCCTGCCCAGAGACCCTAACTCACTAGAAGCCCCCCAGGCCTGGGGCCCAGACCTGCCTCAAACTGCCAGGCCTAGACAAGACCTTGGGACTGCAAGGTGCTGCCCCTAGCAGGGGCTGAGAGCAGCTGCTGTGAGGTCACAGTCCAGCTATGGATGACACTCCTGCCAAACCCACTGCCAAGTAAGTGGCCAGAGCGCCCGAAGTCACTGGTGCACAGAGAGCAGGGCAGTTCTCCACAACCTGGGTCCTATAGGACATTGTGCCCAGACACCAGGTGGAAAGGCTTGGCAAGACTGTGGCCCTGCCTACCTGGCCACCCTGGAGGCCAGGCCCATGTGCCTCTCTGGAACCACCTCCTGGAAGTTCTCATCAGACTCCTCTGCCTGTGCCTTGGATGGGCTTCTGTTGCTGGAAGATGGGAGACTTGGCTGGTACCAGCCCTTGGCCTGGCCCAGTGTTGTCCTTCCAGACTTCAAGTCCCTGAGAGTACCACTGCTGCCCTCAGAAGCTGCCTCTGGTGCCCTTGACAGCAGGACACCATCACAGTGCAAGTGATTCCAAGGCAGGGGCTGCTGGCAGAACTTGGTGGCTTTGTACACCGCACCATCTTCCACTACAAGTGCCCAGTAAAGCCCCATCTCCACCCCACAGGGTTGGGCAGAGTGAGTAACAGTGACCTCAGACAAAGGTGCAAGCCAGACAGCTCAGATGACACACGCAGGGCTGAGAGGGTCCCACAACAGGGGCGCCTCCCCACAGGGACATGGGCAGCTCTGGCTGCCAGGTGCCCTGGGCCTGGCGCCTGTGTACCATGAAAGGGCTCCTGAGAATCAGTCTGACCCCCTCACCCATCAGAGGGGCCATGGTCTGACCTGGAGCATGGCCAACAGCCCTTCTGGAAGTCCCTCACTTGGCTGATGCAGGTTCCATCTTGTCACTGGTCACACAGAGGAGGCAAGAGCAGAAGCCTTAACACAAATCTGTTACCCACCAGGGCACTCAGTCACTCATGTGACTGTGGCCAGAGCACCCCCAAGGAGGCCCCAGGAGAGAGCTCATCTCACCACAGCACATCTGTACCCAAGATCCCTGGAGAAGCAGCTCTGCGCTGTGATCGCAGCCTCCTCCTCTCTGTATTCTTCCTGAAGGTGCCAAGGCCCCAGGGAAGAGTGCTTTTCAGGAGGGGGCATGTGCCTGTCCCCCACATGCCTTGCCTCTGCAGTCATAGGCCAGTACCCCTGCCCCTGGGGAGCACTCTTCTAGTCCCTTGGGAAGCGGTGCTCCCTGCCCCCCTGACCCTAGCTCTGGCATCCAAGTGGGTGGGGTGATCTCCAGCACCATGGGGGTGGCATACCCCAGCAGGACCCACTTGGCCCGATTGGCTGTGGATACAGCTGTGAAGGGCCAGGTGACTACTAATCTCTAACCAAAAGCCAGGTGCCTCTCAGAAGCTTAACAGCAGTGCCGCCGTAGAAAAGGCCATCCAAAGCCCGCCGGGGCATGGGGAGGGGCTTGGATATGTTTGGACCAGACCCTCATTAAAGAGCACCCAGGACACTCCCTCCTCCAGCACACTGCTGCTGCCTTGGAAGGCAGCTCCAGGGCTATGGACTCCATGCTCCTTAAAACCTGGGGGGCCCTGCCTGTCCAGGACCAGGGAGCCAGGCAGGACAAAGAGAGAAAAGGTGCCATCCACATGGAGCATGAGAGGCCCAGGAAGTGGAGGCCCAAGGGAAAGGGGAGGACTGAGATCAGCAGATCTAGGGCTGTTCCCAGGTGGGGGGGGGGGAGGATCCCTAGAGGAAGACCAGAGACATTCAATGCTTCAGGCAGGGAGCCTCTCAGGTGGGCGCCAACAGCCAAAGTCCAGTAGCTGGAAATGTGACCTGCCCAGGACAGTCTGGTGAGCTCAGGACAGCAGGGAGCACCCATGCTTTTAGCACTACAGCTGTCCATCATCGGGGCACGGAGCCTTCAACCTGGTCCTCACAGCAGCCATGGACACCTGGCTACATGGGTCCCCAAAGCTGTGAAGGTCAAGATGGGAAGACAGCACATAACATGGACCTTGCATGCCACATTGTTCTTGGAGACCACAGAAACGTCCCTTAGCAGGATCCAGACTGAGCAAAATGTATCCCCTTAACACTTCTGTCAGATCTCACACCCGCCTGAGGCCAGCCTGCCCCCTTCAGCCCACCCTGGCCACAAGCCAGGCCTGGCTGTGCACAGTGAATTACAGACTCTGCTGCTAGTTTAGGTCCCCATAGCATCTGGGTGTTGGGGAGGGCCACACCACCTTGTGAGAACCCTCCTGCTGTCCTCTGGGATCTCTACACCACTCCTTCTCAGCCACTGACCCTGCACCCACCGGCACCTCACTAGCTCTGTGGTCCCCTGAGGTCATTGTGACAGGTCAGGGCCACTTCTCCAGCACCCTTGGTTGGCTTCTGTGGTCACTTGACCTCATGGCAAGCAGAGATTTCTGAATGCCATCCTTGGGGAGCAAGGAAGACCCAGAGCGCCCCCTGCAGGGCCAGCCTGCACTGGCAGCCATGGGGGCTCCTCCCCCACCAGAGGCTTCTCCAGTGACCTCCAGGACCTACATGAAATCACAGGGGAGAAGGACTCCTGGCTTCTCTCCTCCTGCCTGTCAGGACCTTGATCCCCAGAGAGCTGCAGGGGAGACAAGCTGTGGCCAAGCAGCAATGGCCTCCTGCCACTTGCCTTGAGAGGCAGAACCAGTGGGGCAGAGATGATCAGCCTGAAGGAACTGAACCGCTCTCTCTGCCTTTGGGCAACTTGACCTGCACCAGAGGAAACACCTTCTAAAGAAGTAAGAGGGCTGGGGATCTGGAGGGAGGATGGTGTTCACAGGTGCCTGGGTGGGGGCTGGACCAAGTTCCAAAGAGTACTCTCCCCATTGACACCTGGGAGGTGGTGTCTCCTGTGGACCAGGCTGCTTCCTATCAGAAGTGGTGGGCTGCCTTGGACCCCTGCCCACTCCACCTGTACTTTCTTCCTTAGACCACCTTTGGGGCCTTCTGCCACCCTCAGGATCCTAGATTTCCAGAGCCTTGCTCAAGTCTTCCTGAGGAGCACGCGGAGTGCCTCAGATCTGCTCCCTGAGGTTTCTTCCCAGTCCCTGTCCCTGCTGCACCAGGGCCCCTTGGCCTAGGGCAACAGCTTCTATCTATCTCCTCGACTAGGGCTGGCCTCCCCTTGACCACTACTGGTTTGACCAAGGGCTAGCTTGCAACAGCCCCTGGCTCTGACTTGCTGTTCGTCTCAGGAGTGGGCAGGTCTGCTTCTCCCTCCTCAGTAGCAACCCCCCATCTATGTCAGGCCTAAGTGTACACACAGTCGGCCTCTCCAACCTTCCGGTCTCTGGAACCCTCTGAAGCCTGTGGCCCTGGCCCACTGTAACTCACTCTACAGCACTTACTCAGTCCCAGCACCAAAGGCCCTTGTGTCCGCGGAGGGCTGGTGTGGGCAGGATGGACAGCCAGGCTGGTCCACAATGGCCACTACCACAGTATGGGCTCGTGAAGTAGTTGCCCGGCTAACCATGCTCAGTTCAGGGGCTCAGTGCTGGCAGGTGAGGTCCCCTTTTGGGCGGGCCCTCCACTCCAGCCCTTGCAGCAGCATGGAGCCTGCTGCTGGAGGGCCCTGCAGAGGGCCCTCTTCTCCCCGCATTTTGCTGGGGGGGGGGTGTTGCGAGGGCTTGGTAATCGCAGAAGCATCCTGGCGTGCCTTGGCAGAGGTCAGAAAGGGTAGGAGGCACCCTGCAGGGCCCCCAGCTCCACCTCTTTGGACTTGGGCTCAGGGCTCCAGAAACCCCCCTTCTTCCCCTTCATCCCAAGCTCCCCGATGAGAGCTGCAGAGATGACTCTGGGTTGCCTCAGTGGTCCCTTTTTGTTCTTTTGGCCCACCACCTGGAAAGCACCCTTCTTGTCATCTCACTGGGATTGTTAGGAACGCGTTCTCACCTGTGGGAAGGACAAAGCCAGGGCTTTCTCCCTCAGAGACCCCAGTCCAGAGTGGGTGAGGCCAGGGCAGGTGCAGCCCAGCAGCTGTCTAAACCTGCATTGGGCCACTAGTTCATGAATGACTTCTCTGCGGACTCCCTGGGCTCCCTGTGCCACTGCAGATAGCTTTCAAGCTCCTCTCCTGAGCATGTCTCTGGGACCCGCCTGTCTTCTCCTACCCTAAGGCTCCTTCTGGGAGTTACCCCAACTCCCATCAAAATGGGAGCCATTCACTAACGGCTTATTATCTGCCCACCCTCGCAAAGAGAGGGGACCTCAAGGCCCAAGTTCTGCACAGCATGCTCATCACATCACTCATCCAGGGCAGCCTGGCAGCTAGCAGGGAGCCAACAAACATAGGTTGAAAAGGCGAAATAGGTGTTAAAAGGGATCTGCCAAATGGCACACGTTGTCTTCCAGCCGGGAGCTGTTTGGACTAAAAGTGTCCTCAGTTGTGGGACATTTTCTGCTAGACCAGGAGGTGGCATTGGCGAACTTCTCCACTGCTGTGTGGTGGGAGCCTAGTGGTACTACTGTCTCCAGAGAGAACAGGTCAGGTCACTTCCTTTGATCCCACCAAAAATGCCACTCCTGGTGGTGCAGGAGGAACGGTGTGGGAGGAAGCTGGGACAGCTACCAGAGAGCTGTGCAGGGAAGTTTAGTCCACCTGCACCAGTCCTTGCGCCTCCAGAGGTGGAGGTAGGGTGGGGGGACTCCATGCAGAGGCTCCAGCAGTGAGGGGAAGTGTACTGGTGTACAAGGCAGGACCGGGATCCTGCAGAATGCAGGCACACCTCCGTGCCCCAACTCTGGCCATCCTCCTTCACGCTGCACCCCAGGCACCCCAACTCTGGCCATCCTCCCCCATCCAGCACTCATGGTCCCTTCACTGCGCACACAGGGCTGGGAGTTTTGAAGAATCGCACACTGTTACCCAGTGTGGTCGCTGTCACACTGGCAACCCTGTGCATTCAGGTGATGGCCCAGCGATATGGCTTACACAGAGGCAGGGTTGCTGGGACGCAGGGCAGGGACTAGAAATTTCTGTTTTCTCAGCCTTGAAGTAGTGCGAACTAATCTCCCAGCTGACTGTGAAATCAGCCAAAAAGCTCAACTGCGACATTCCTTCCGCCTCAGCCTGGGTCGAGGAGACCTGCGGGAACACAAACCGCACCTGCCGGCATACCTCTCCCGGCCCCTATTCTGGTGACCGGGCTCCCTGCGGCTGTCGGCTGCCTCTGTCTAGAGTCGGGTAGGGCTGGATGCAGAGAAGCTGGAGTCCGGTAGGGATGGATGCAGAGGAGCTGGGGTAGGAAGCTGGAGACCGGACCTTCCCGCTTGTTCCCGCCCCGCCTTTTCCAGTCCTGCCCCCAAGCGCACAGCTTCCGGAGTCGCAGCCTCCCGGGAGCCAGGATGGTCCAAACCCTACCGGGCGGTCTCCACTTATGGTCAAACCCTTGGAGCGCACTCGATATGAATTTCCTCCAAGGACGTGGAGTGCAAGCAAGGCCAGGAGCGGGTCTGGAGTCCAGGTGGACCCGGTGCTAACGACAACGCAGAGTTCTCCAGTGCCTTGCGTTTGGTACCCTAGGCTTGACTGTACTCTGGTCAATCGCAGGCTGAACTGCCGCGCCAAATCCCGGCACTACAAGGGTGCACCCCGCGGAGAAAACCAGTAGAGCTAAACCAGCAGAGCTAAACCATCAAGCGCCCGCAGCTCAGGAGAGCGGGAGGCCGTATGTGCCACGCTGTACTGGCTGCCAGCTTCACAGCACGGTGCGCCCACCCACGAGTCTGGGGGCTGCCCACTGCTCCCTCCCCTTCCAGCCCCCGGCAGAGTGTGTTTTTAAGCCTCCACCTGTGAGTTCCTAAGCCGAGGCGCTCAGCTGCCCCAGCTAACTGCATAAAACGAAAATGGACCCTGAAGGGGAGCAGCGGGAGCGGACACTGTGCCCCTGCACGCAGGTGCAGCGGTCTTCTTCATCCGCGACACCAAAACCTAGTTGGCTGGGGCAAAACGGGAAAGTCGTTGCTAACGAACTGGCCCAGGTCCCAGACAGCCTCCACACGCAGAACCCCAGACCAGAAACGGCTGGCTGTCTCTTGGAACACATTTGGGTCACCACTCCCAGCAGGCAGTAGATAATCGTAGTAGCCTTCCACGCCATTACTACACTGCCTTCCACGTAGAAGCCTTACACGCTATTACTACACTTTAGAGGTTAATACACCGCACCACTTTGAAGGAGGAAAGCGATTGCAGGAGGCTTCTGCTCAGAGCCTTCCCAGATGCTCACAGTCGACCGCGGTCTCTTAATCTTCCAGCAATTCTTTGGAGTGAGGGTTCCCTGGACCCAGAGGAGGACATTAGGGCCACGTGGGCCGCGTTCTGAGCGTGGCGGTTCAAGTGCGCACCCATGTTCAGGTTTGAACATAGCAACCTATACACCCTGGCCCTTGGAGCTCTGGGATACTTGGGGCCCTATTCTCCCCGCCTGAGCTGCGATTCAGGAGAAAACGGCTCCTAGGCCACTGGTGGTCCAGGGTAGAAGCGCCAAACTAGAATTACTTCCTGGGTAACCTCCAACAGGAGGTCCTGACCTCCCCAACCGGAACCCCCTGGGGGTCGCCACCTCACCACCAGGTCGCAGGTAACCCGAAACCTCCAGGCGGTATGCGCGAATAGAAAGCCGAGAGTGTGGCCCCTGTCCCTCCGACTCTGCTCTGACGCTACGCAGGTAGTTTGCTGACAAGACCAGGAGCTGGTTCCCAGGAGCCTAGTCTGGCCATTCGATCCGAGCTCTCCAGCCTCGGCTTTCTCCGACCTTCCGTGGTCCGGGCCCACCAGGGTCCAGAGTGAGCGTTCTGCCCAGGAGGCCGAGGAGCCACAGTCCCTGCCTGCGCCTGCTGACACTTGGCGTCAGGCCGCCCAGGGCTCTTCCCCGAACCCGACGTGCTGAGCGTGTGGAGTGGATCTTCAAATCTACATTCTTTCGGGCGATAAAATATGATCTCGTATTTTTTCCTGATTTCCCATTAAAACCTTTGCCTAACTAAACTCCCATCCAACGGGATTTATTTTGTCCCCGGGGAGATAAATCAGGGGGCAAATTTACAGCCTGGGAGGCACCTGCCGCGCTAATGGGCCCTTCATGGAGTGCGCGGCCGGCGGGGGCGCGCGCAGACGGCGGGGCGCTGGCCAATGGCCGGACCGCCGGGGCCCGCAGCCAATCAGCGCGCGCGCCGCGCCCGGACCCCGCGGTTATCAGCGCTTCCGTCCCGCGCGGCGCCGCTCGGACAGGCCCCGGAGCCGCCGCCGCTGCCGCCGCCCGAAACCCCGCCACCTCTCCGGCCACCGCCCAACCCGCGCCGGAGCCGCCCGCGCGCCCGCCCGGGCCGTCGGCGCCCGCCCGCGCCACGCGCAAACTTATCCGGGCCGGCGGGCGCGGGCGGCGGCGGGGCCCGGATGGGCGCTCGGGCCGGCGGCGACGGCGCCCATGGACGCTAACCGCCCGGGCGCGTTCGTGCTGAGCAGCGCGCCGCTGGCCGCGCTGCACAACATGGCCGAGATGAAGACGTCGCTGTTCCCCTACGCGCTGCAGGGCCCGGCCGGCTTCAAGGCACCCGCGCTGGGGGGCCTCGGCGCGCAGCTGCCGCTGGGCACCCCGCACGGCATCAGCGACATCCTGGGGCGGCCGGTGGGCACGGCCGGCGGCGGCCTGCTGGGCGGCCTGCCCCGCCTCAACGGGCTCGCCTCGTCCGCGGGCGTCTACTTCGGGCCCGCAGCCGCCGTGGCGCGCGGCTACCCCAAGCCGCTGGCCGAGCTGCCCGGGCGTCCGCCCATCTTCTGGCCCGGCGTCGTGCAGGGCTCGCCCTGGAGGGACCCGCGCCTGACTGGCCCGGGTAAGTGGCCCGCGCGGGGCGGAGCGCGGGGCGGGCTGGGCGTGCGGCCACTCTCACCCGCCCTCCTTCGCAGCCCAAGCCGGCGGGGCGCTGGACAAGGACGGTAAGAAGAAGCACTCGCGCCCGACCTTCTCGGGCCAGCAGATCTTCGCTCTGGAGAAGACCTTCGAGCAGACCAAGTACCTGGCGGGTCCCGAGCGCGCGCGGCTCGCCTACTCGTTGGGCATGACGGAGAGCCAGGTGAAGGTGAGCGCGGCTCGGGGTTCCGCGGCGCACAGCCGGGCGGGCGCCCGCGTCCTGCGAAGGGCCAGGCCCGGGAGGCGCCGCTGCCCGGGTCCTCGGCGCTGATCGCGGGCGGAGGCAGAGTCCCGCCGGGACCGCAGACCATCGGCAACTTCGGAGGCGTCCCTAATGGTCCCCTCCCGCCCCCAGGTGTGGTTCCAGAACCGCAGGACCAAGTGGCGCAAGCGGCACGCGGCGGAGATGGCGTCGGCTAAGAAGAAGCAGGACTCGGACGCAGAGAAGCTGAAGGTGGGCGGCTCGGACGCAGAGGACGACGACGAGTACAACCGGCCCCTGGACCCCAACTCGGACGACGAAAAGATCACGCGGCTGCTCAAGAAGCACAAACCCTCGAACTTGGCGCTGGTCAGCCCGTGTGGCGGCGCGGGGGACGCCTTGTGAGCCGGGGCGAGGACCAGGGAGCGGGCGCCGCACGTGTGTATATATTTTTTACGGAATAAGTTATGGGGCGGCCCGGCTCCGGCCCGGCGTGCGGGGCCCACGCCGTTCGTCGGCGGGGACGCGGGGTCGGGCGATCACTTTGTATAATCAATAAATTATTTAACACGTCCGGGTCGGAGCCGCGGCTCCCGAGGCTGCACCGCGTGTTTCTTCCGTACCGAGAGCGGCGCCTGCGGAGGGCGGCAGGGGCCGGTGACTCGTCGGTCCTTCCGGGGCCTGGCACAGGCGGGCACGGCAGCGGCTCGCGGGAGCGTGCGGATGGCGAGGCCGGGCGGGGACCCAGCTGCGCTCAGGGAGGGCTGCCCGGGCCTCTGGAGGAGCGGAGCCTCCCCAGCCCCGGATCGCGCTGGGCAGGTAGGGACCCCGAGGCCGAGCCGGGCCCCGCACCCGGCAGGCAGGTCAGCGGTTGCGCTGACTCCAGTGGGTGAGGTTCTGTGTGGACTGAACCCACCTGGGCTGGGGTTGCGCTCCAGCAGCCACCCTTTCCTTTTCCACAGCTGGGGCGGTGGGCTGACCCCACCCTCACTCCTCTGCCTTAGGCGCGGGTATTTTGAAACGATTATTTTCAGGCCTTTAGCCAGAACGCCAAATATTTTTACTATGCCTGCTAAATCCACTTCTCTTGAACACGCTTGCAGTTTTGTCCCGTGGCCCTTGGGCCGCCATTTTAATAGGGTTTTCATGGGCAGAAAACACTATTTCATTCAAGCTAGGACTGCAAAGAGAAATCTGAAATAATTCTGCCGGTGAAAGCTCATAAATCTCCACACAGCGACCCTGGGATGGCCTCCCAGTGCTTCACCCCAGGAGGAGAGCTGGCTTCCTAGTGGGTACAATGGGCAGCAACCTGGCAGGGCTCCTTCACGAGACCCACTGCACAGCCCATAATAAGGGCCCCTGGCCAGAGCTGGACCACATCAGCAATGGCTGCATCCAGGGGCCCCAACCCATGGGCATAGCCCCACTGATCCTTCACCGCCAGTTTGCTTACCACAAAATACATCAGCTCTAAATGGGCTGCAGTTGTTACCAAAACCGGGTCTGCTGGGTTCCTGCTCCTGGGGTGAAGCTCTGTAGATGCCCCCAACTGGCTTAAGTGCTGACTGAGTCTTAACTTCTGGTAAGAGCACTTTTGTTCTTTGTGAAGGTGTTTTTGAAGCCACTTAGGAGAAGCCCGAAGGCTGGATGCATAGGTTTTGTGTTGCCTTTGCCATGTGATGCCACCATGTTAGAGCTGCTTCTTTTGAGCCATTGTCCCAGTCCTTAAAGGAAACCCTGCTGTTTAAAAGGGGGGTGGTGTCACTTCTGAGTCATGATCTCAGTGCAAGGTAAAAGCAGAATTTCCGGTTTTAAATTATTGAAGAAAGCAAAGTGTTTATATAACCCCATTAAAATGTCCTTTTTTTACTACCGTAAAGAGCCCAAAAGATATTTTTCTATTCCTGACTGATGACCCTGTGAGAATCTGTGAGATGGTGGAGTGGAAGGAGCTGGGGCTTAAACAGGGCACAAAGGAGGCAGCTCCTGCCACTTTGCATTTCAGAGGTGGGGAGAGGGGAAGGAAGGAGGAGGAGGCAGTGAGGGCTGTTTTCACCATGATCAATTTTATTGCTTAGGAACCGAGAGCAGACACTTCCAAAGGCCTCCGAGCGACCCACCCACTGCTGAAGCCCACAGACAGACCCTGCGTGGTGGCCGCCAGAGCGTTGGTGAGAGCGACTTCAGCACTCACACAGACCAGCCGTGGCGTGCAGAGCCGGGGTCAGTGTGGATACCAGGTCACTGGCGACTGTAGTGGTGGTGATTCTGGAGAATCGGACATCAACTGCACCCCTTGCCCAGCCCAGGAGCTGTAGTGTTGTGAAGTCGATCAGTAGCGCTGGGTCTGTGCGCTCGCTGGGAGCAGGGTGCGGCTGCAGGGTGGTCTCAGGCGGCAGTGCAGCTCAGTGCTGTTTCTCTCTGTGTTTTATGCAGCCCATGTTAGAAGCGATCTCTGTGGGATGCGGACGAGGCTATTTCTAATTCTCCCACGAGATTATGGTTGTAATGTAGAATATTGGCACCATAAAACGGTAACAAAAGACGGACAAACAGTTTACAAAATTCTTAAAAGGTACACACAGGGTAGCCATAAACTTCACATTCAGTTCTTAATATCACACAGGCGGCAGAGGAGTGGCAATCTGCCACACAGCAGAGCACGGAGCCTTCCCCCACACTGCTGGTCAGGTCACCTGTCCAGAAAACTCCCGAGTCCACACTGGTCTCTTAATACACCTCGGCCGCAGCTCCGCCTGCCGCTACGATGCGCATTCATACTGGAGAGTGTATGTAGCATAGGTTTTGATAAGATTTATAAATTATTCTTAAAAAGTATATATTTATATGTATTTATATATATAAAAATGGAAAGCAGCTGCAGTGTGATTCGGACACCATGTAACATGGCAGTAGAGTCAGAGTAGGAGGACCTCAGCCCCGGGCGGGCACTCGGGCAGAGGGCACTGATACCATGGGGTTTCTACCTGGAGAAGCTCCTCCACAGACAATCATTAAAAATGGAAAACTTTGAAAACTAAAATACAGAACCTCTTTGCTATTAGAGTTTTGGCAACAGGACTGTGACTCATTTAAGAACCCAATGTTTCTACTTAATGTCACATGAACAGACACGACAGTGAGGTATGTGAGGCTGTTCCGGCGTGGTCCGGAGGCTGAAGCGAAGTGTGGGGCCGGCCATCTAGCAGGTGGTGCTCGGCGGGTTTCCGATGTGGCTTTGGGAGTAGTTTCGACACACTGCTACAGGGAGGGCTCATGGCGGGTCCTCTCGCTGCGTTGGCACCTCTTCCCTGAATTGGAAGCAGTGATTTGTTAAAGGGGCAAACACACCAGGAAAGGCTGCAGGAAAGGCGAATGAGGGAAGGAGGCATATTTACCACCACGTCACTGCACGACACAACACTTGCGCACATGTGCATGAGGTTTACCTGCCCCGGGCGCGATTCGGAAGGCCAGGAACACGGGCTGCAGCAGGGAGAGGGGAGGGGGTCAGCACACAGGCAACCTCCCATGGACCCTTGAGTCTCCAGGGCAGTTGGGACCATCTCCAAGGAGGTGATGTTCAGTCATGTGCATGGAGCATGGGCCATAGAGGCTCAAGACAACCCCTTGGTGTTCGTAAGGAAAGTGTTCCAGATAAAAGTCAGCGTAACGCTGGTCAATAGGATGGCTGAGTCAGGGTCAATACAGTGGGAAGGAGTGTGCCCAGTGGCTGTGGCCTCGATCATGAAGGAGTGTGCTTATCTAACTTGACTCCCTGAGTGGCCCTGAAGACTGCCAGGCTGCTCTGGGTTTGGGGCAGTCGTGGGCACAGGTGATCTGTGCAGAAGGTGGTGCAGTCCTAGCGTACCAGATCTGCAGGCCCCGCACTTGGTACTACTCTGCCTGGTGGGCCTGAGCTCAGCACAGGGCCAGGAGAATACTCCAGATGCTGGAGAAGTGGCCTTTGCACATGACCTGCTGCAGAACTGTGCTTCTGACAAATGGCAAAATTAAGAATTTTGTTCTATTGTAACTAGTCTTTCTGTCTTCTTCCTACCTGCAATCTATCTTTTGGTATTTTATTAAGATTAAACAAAAACTGACCAACTCAGCCTATTCCGTAAAGCCATACTGAGGAAACGAGGGACTCTGCCCTCCCTCCAGCCACCCAGCCTCCCGGCCACTGGACCACAGTACGGTGCACATCACCTTATGGTCTCCCATGCAGACGTTGGGCCCGATGTGGTCATAGGTGACAACCTTCTCCTCGCTCTCGGACTGGAAGCAAACAGAGACAGGGTGGTGTGGGGGTGCTGTTCTGCCCCACAGTCCAACTAGGAGGTGACAGGCACTTTGGGGTGTACTGGGGAGCAGAGAGCTGGGGACACTGCTCGCTCTGCCGGCTCAGGTGGGTTGGAGCTGCCCCTGGGAGGGAGGGCTGGCTGAGCGGAAGGTCTGGTACTCCCGAGCACCTTACACCTTGGCCAGCCTTTCCCATGAGAGGGAGCCTGCTCCTAGAACAGATGGCTGCTCTGATGCTCCTCCTCAGGCCCCCTCTGCCTTGCCCATCTTGCCCAGGGACACCTGTTCTGATGCTGTCTGTCAGCCCAGAACTCTGCTTGCAGCATAGAGCCACTGAGCTCCCCGTGTGGCACAGGGAAGCATGCACCCAGCGTTGTGGGAGGCTGACAGGTGCCCTTATTGCAGCGTGGATGGTAGAGAGTTTGTTGCTGGTCATCTGTCAGCTCTGACGGGGCTGGAGTTCTACATCCGCAACTGAAGCATCCAAGACTATAAAGTTAAAACTGAATTATCTTTAATGCAGTAGGAAGCTTCAGGTCAGATTTACTTTCCAGCATGGTCATCTGCCAGAAAGCATAAAAACACAACCTTCGGCACCACACGCACCAGCACCTCCCATCCTTCATGAGCCTGAGCCGCTGCCACGGAAGTGGGGAAACATTCATCAAACGCAGCGTGGTGATTTACAAAGGCAGCATAAAATTGTGGATTTTCAACTGCATAATCTTTGGACAGATAAACAAATCACAGCGGGTGCAGGCAGAACGCAGGCACACCTCACTGGGCGTTCGTCACTGAGGCTCCCAGGCAGCGCCCGCCGTCCGTGTCTTGGGGCTCAGAAAGCAGAACAGAACATGATGGCAAGGAACCAGAGCGTGGCAAGATGGATGGCACCAGCAGCTGCGAAGCTCGCTGCCACGGGCAGCCTCCAGGGGAGGGCTGATGGGACTCCAGCCTCCAGGCAGGGCCTCCTGGGCGTGGGCCTCAGCAGGGGCTAGGAGCAAAGCCCAGCTGCCCACTGTGACTTTAAAGTGTGAATCCTGGTTCTGGAGACCCAGGGATGGGAGAGATGGTCAGGCTGAACGCTGCCTTTGGGCCTCTGGCCCAGCCACACAGGGTCCTGCCAGCCTGCCACTCTCAGGGATTCACAGCATGTAGCTCTTGTGACCTTCCCGGTGCAACACCCGGGTGAGAAGATTCACCCTGAGCCCCTGCAGTGTCTCGTCCACAGGGCCAGAGGGACAGAGTGTGTCCACAGCAGCCCCTCACCCCAGCTCACCTGGTGCCTGGGGGCTCCTGGCCAGCACCCAAATGCAGCCTCATTTAAGGCCTCGGTGGGGAAGGACCTCTCTTCAGCAGTGGCCCAGGAGAGGGGAGTCAGTGGGGCAGGCTCTGCCCATAAGGCTAGAAGGTAGGGCTGTCTTCCACAGCTGCCCTGGGCCAGCCCCCTGCCCCCCCTGCCCCCCCCCCGCTCCAAGCTCCCAACACACCCAAGGCTTCTGGTCAGAGTCCCATCTCCAGCTCTGGCTGTCGAGGCAGGTCCCTCCTAAGGCAGAGACTGAGCATGTGCTGTGCCCTGGGGGTTGGGGAGGAACAGTGAGGAGAGGATGGGAGGCAGGGACAGTGCCACAGAGAAATGGCCAAAGGGCCTCAGTAGGAGGGCCATTGGGGCCAGCAAGTTGGAGGGGGCACTTTGAGGGCAAATGGGGTTCCTGAGTGTGCCATCAAGCACAGGGACACAGCCAGGGTGACTCATGTTAAGGGTGGACTGGTCAGAGGGGCTCCCACCCTGCTCGGGTCTCAGGCAGGGGCGACTGGCAGAGCGCACAAAGACCCCAGACCCAGTGTGGCTCATCAGCGCCTCCTGCCCTGACTGCTGGCCCACATCACAAAGATCTAGCATCACTCCTGTCCCAGCCTGATGGGTTAACAAAGCCCATCCCCTGATTCCTTTAAAACACTCTGGTTCATAAGTGGGAACTGAACCCCTGGGAATCACGTCAAGTTTCAAAGGGCTCCAAGAATAGCACCCATTCATTTCTCACGAAGCCCTGCCCTAACCAAGACTCAACGCGGTGACAGACGTCCCTCCAAGCTTGTAGCCTAGGCACTGTGGGAAGGAGCACACTGAACTCCAGGACACAGGACACAGTAAGCTACGACTCTCAGAGCCCCCGTGACCACACTACTCAGACAGTGGCACTTTCTGGGGCCTCAGCACCAAGTGCTGAGGCTCAACTTCTATCAGGGAGAGGTCAGGGCTCCATGCAGAGTGTCCCCAGGTTGGGTGTCTCCTCCCACTCAGCCCTGAGGCCTATCCCTGCTCCATGCCTCCTGGTGGCTGATCCAGGCAGCTGCCACTTACTCTGAGCACCAGCTCCTTGGCTGACAGGGACATGAGGATGCGGTCACACCATGCTGGGCACCGGGTGTTCATGTACTGCTCACCCTGCCTGGAGTCCTCGCTGTAGGGGTAGCTGGGGAGATATGTAGGAAAAGGGTCAACAGCGGCTCTGGCTCCAGGCAACCTCAGCATTTCCAAGGGAAGATGGCCACCTAGGGAAAGTATGCACTGACAGATGTTTCTAGAATAAAAAGTCAAGCTCACAGCTTAAGTTTGCATATCCAATACTTCACGAGGGAGCTCCTGTCCTCCCCCGCCGCCCCGTGTATACATGCTTCCTCCACCTGTTGCAGTGGCTACGGGGCTCATTTGAGGGTCCACATTCTCAGCCTGCAGCCTGCGGCCATCAAGTTATGGTGGGCATGGCTGTCCCCAATTCAGTCCTCTCTCTAGCCCTGTCCATACCCGGGAAGGGGCTCCAGCCACCACAGCTGACACCTGTCGTGCAGCCCCGTCTGGCCTGTTGACCCCTGTGCTGGGCACACCTGCATCACCCTGGGTGCTGGTATTTCTTCCTCAGGCACCTGCCGCCTGTCCCCAGCATGGCTCATCCTGGCCCAGGATGGCCCCACCATATCTGTACTTCCCTCTGCTACCTCAATCACAGAGGTGCGGGCTGTGCTTCAGGGGGGGCACCTGCTGCCTCCTGTGCCCACCTCCAGTGCAGCCACCCCTTGGCACTGTCCATCTGGCATGGTGGTATTCTGAGAATGGTTGACCTGGGGAAGCTCCTCTGAGCTCCGTGGGGTGCCCAGTGTGGTACATCCACGCAGTCAGGGCCACCAGTAGACTCCAGGGACTATCACCACAAAGCCCTGTTTATTGTGTTTTCAGGAACATTTCAGAAGCCACAGAGCATCTGCGGTGAAGGTGTGCTGCTCTGTAAGCTTCCTCCTGTTGCTTTACTGGAAAAGAATGTTGATTGATTCCACAGGCTGATGTTGCCATATGCAGCTGCCAGGTGTTGATTCTGTGGATCACACACCTGCAGGCCTGGCCCCTATCCCACTGCTTTGGGGGAAGCCACAGGACCTGAGGTCATCTAACAACAGAGGACCCGGTCACAGAACCCATTTTCTGTCCTGCTTTGCAGAGGATTCAACCGATGTTCCCAGAAACTGTGGCTTGTGTCCCTAGCCTCTTGCGGGGAATTACCCCATTACCTGACCAAAACCTGCTTGTAACATCAACATTCTTAAGAGAACAGAATACTAAAGGTCACCTGCATGCTTTCCAGGAAGAACTGGCAGCTGATGGCCTGTGCATTCCCATAGGTCTAGAAGGACAGGTTACCTTGCCGCAGTACCTGTTTACCCCACACTGGGCTGTGGAGGATGACAGGCCAGTGCCCTCACATCTTCTGCTGCTGCCTTCTAGGAAAGGCACCAGGGCCCACATGGGCCTCCAGCACAGGACCTATGGCCCTGCAGCACAAGGGCAGCACAGCCCTTCGAGCTGCAGAGTCAGGCCACACGGGTCTGCCCCAGCTCCCAGGGGACAAGGGATAGCAGGACAGACTGCAGCCAGCCCCACAGCAGGCAGGAGAGAAGTGGGGGTAAGGGCAGCCTGTATGACCTCTACCTCTCTCTGCAGTTGTGCTAGGGAAGAAGACCCCTGGGACAGGGCAGCAGGACCCTCCATGCATGGGGAGGTCCTGCTTGCTCAAGTCTCCATGGAAACAGGCTCTTGTCCACTGCCTGCCCCTCAGTGGCCTGGCTGCTTCTCTGTGTGAGTTGGTTTCTGATGTTAGGTGTGCGGTTTCCACAGGCAGTGTCTCTGTCTGTCCCTGTTGCTGCCCCTGGCTGTCTCCAGATAAGGTCTAGTGTGCAGCTCCTGCACTGCCCAACAAGAGTCTGACCAAGTCTGCCTAAACCATGTCACTGGTAGGAGCTGACTTGGAAGGACAGAGGACTGAGCCCGAGTGCTCTCAGAGACCATCGCTGCATCCCGTGAGCTGCATCCCCCACCACTGCACCAGCCCTGCTAGGAGCACCTGCAGTCTGGGTGCCCTCAAGCCTGCTCCTTGATGCTCCCCAGGGCCCTGGTCCAATGCAAACCCCGAGTTCTGGGGCTGAGATGTGGCAGGTGGCTTTTAAATGAGTCTGCAGACAATAGCTCTGCTCCCCAAGCACACTGTGGTGGCAGGGAGCTTGTGTGACCCATGCAGCCCGAGCTGGCAGAAGGCAAAGGCCACCTGTGCACAGGGACAGGATCGACTCCCTGTGAGGTCTCTCAACCCAGCTTGTGCCCGCTGGTTCCTTGGTCTCAGGACTGATCCTGGCTTCCAAGGGACAGTTCTCAGGTTGAAGGGCTATCCTGGTGTACACCTGATGCCCGCAGAGCGAGCATGGAGGTCCTGGTCCCTCTTCCACTCACTGCACAGCCCGGCAAGGACGCCTAGGCTGGCTGAGCCTTGTGCACTGGCGATTAGCGCAGGCAGTGCTGTGCACCCACTTATCTGGAAGCAAACCTGCATCAGCTGGGGGCAGGTAAATCGGCCCTAGCTGGGCCCCATACAGCTCCGGGAATAGTCGTCATAATTAATTGCACTGGTGATAAAATTAACAATTGCCCACCTGTGCTCCCAGCCACACCACCTCCCTTCCTCTTCGCCCCTCGCTGTCCTTCCCTCAGGATGTGGGCAGCGGCTCCTTTGCTGGCTGATTGTTTGTTTGCGGCTGGGCAGAGGCCTGGGCGGCTGGGCTCGGATAGCGTTGCCATGGCTCTGTAGCCACAACAGCTAAGCCGCACAGACCCACAAGGCTGGGAGTGCCACGGCAGGGCTGGGAGGCAGGCGGGGATGAGAGGTGGGGGTCTACATGAGAACCACAGTCCAGCAAGTGAGCCCCCTCCTCCCGCCCTCACTGCTACCTCAGGAGTACCAAGCACCAGGCACAGCTTGGCACGCCACAGGGGAAAGCGACTAGAAGATGTCGCTACATGCACAAAGGCCCCAAGCTGCAGTAAACAGGTGGTGCACACCAGGCTGCATGGCCACCATCTGCCACTGAAATGCCTGGCACAAACTAAAACCACAGGAAAGGGGCTGGATGATAAGGGTGTAGCAATACTGGAACCAGGGGGTGGAAACTGGCAAGGCTCTCTGGGCTTCCCATGCCTGCTATCACTGATAGCTCGCACCCTCAGTGCCCTGAGGGATGGCCTTGCTACCTGCTAGGGACACCTCAGGAAGGCTCACCCTGCCAGCATGTGCTCCACCCTTAGCTACTGGCCTGTTACCGGCACAGACCTACAGGCCATGGAGTGCCAAGTTCTGGCCCTTGCAGCCCTTAACAAGAACAAGTGTCCCCGAGGAGAGGTGAGCTCCGCAGGCTGTTCAGGACAGCTCATCCAGTGTCACATGCCCTCCTGACTTTATCTGCAGTCTGTTCACTGCAAGTGTTCCTTTCCCACACTGAGCACTGACCCCTTGGGGAAGGGCGACTCCCCACTCGATCCCTCTGACAGGCAGACACAGGATACCTGTGCTTCCCGTTGCTTCAGATGGCCTTCTGAGCCTGGCCTACAGGGCCCCCTCTCCCTGCCAGGCTGCCTGTGTGCTGGGAGCAGGCAGCACAGTCCCTGCTGCCGAGCGGCGTGGCACCTGCTTCAGCCCTGCCAGCCATTCCACTGTCCGTCTCTCGCTTTGGGGTGATTCTCAGCGTGCAGCATGTGGGCTCCAGAAGGTAAACAGTGTTGTGCCTGAGCTGAGTGACCCTCACAGCAGGGTGAAGGGCAGGGCTCCCCAGAGCAGAGTGTGGAGCCAGGAAGCCTTGTCCTTCAGCTGCTCTTCTCAGGAGCTCTGCTGCTGCAAGCAGACTGACAGGCAGCGTGGGGCCCTAGACGGTGGCTGGCAGCCATCCTCTGGGGAAAGGGCTAGATGAGCCTGCCTCTTGGAGGCCCTAGGCCATTTGCTGCCACCGACAAAACTCAAAAGTTATATTTTTTTTAAACTCAAGTTTTTGAGAAAAATCTACAACTTTGGAAAATGCATGGCCTGCCCCCAAGTCTGACAAGCAACGCCTGCCAGCTGGGCCAGCATAGCACCATGCGGGGGCAAAGACTGGGTCCCTCAGAGCCAGCAGCCCCAGGGGGCTTGCAGGGAGAGCAGAGAGCAGAGAACTACCGCGGGGACAATCCTTGCTGTTCAGGCTCCCTGCGTGCATGCTCTCAGCCCTGCTCCAACACCTGTGTGGCCCAACAAAGGTTCAACAGGAAGTACTGCCAGTGGCTAATCTCCTTTTGTCTGGGAAAAAAGTACTTTTAAAATAAGAGGTTATAGGGGCTGGAGTGGTGGCTCAGTGGTTTCGGTGCTTAACTGGCAAGCACGAGGACCCGGGTTCAAACCCCAGCACCATGTACACAACTGAGTATTGGAGCAACTAAGGCCATGTGAAAAACTAAATAAAGTTGTTTCTCTCTTTCTCTGTCTCTCTCACTGTCCCTCTCTCTTTAAAAAATAAATAGGTTATAAAGCCATGTTTATAAAAAATAATGGTTTATTTAAAATGGATAAAGATTTAAGATGTATGGAAATGGGAGCTGGGGTTGCAGCTCAGTGGTAAAGCACTTGCTTAGTACTGGGTTCGAGCCTCAGCAGCACAAAAAAAATAAGATAAAGGTAAAACTTCTTTAAAAAAATAAGTAAAATTTATGGAAACTATCAGTGGATATACTGCAGAAAACAAAAGCTCCTTAGGGTCCTCTATACTTCAAAGACTGTAAAGGGTCCCAGACCCACATGACTGAACTTCAGCTCTGTCTCCAGGGCAACCCCTGTCATCTTGGAGGCCCAGGAGAGCAGTGTGGGTAGCAAGCAGAGCCCACCAAACCAGCATGGGCCTGAGGCACAGGAAGCCAGCACTGACCTGTCCCACCAAGGCAGCCCAGGCCAGCTGGGTAGACACCTCTCCTCACAGCGCTGTAGCCTGCAAACCCCCCGTTTCCCCACGAGCAGCAGGAAAGCAGAAGGGCAGACCTGAAGAGGCTGCAAAGCTATCCAAAGGTGTTGGTGCTTTTCCAAACCCTGATCAGCATGAATCTGGGCCAACAGCGTTGACCCATGGACCATATAAACCCCCGGACTAGTACATTCAGGTAGCAACCCCTAGCTGGGTCCCCTCTTGACCCTCAACAAGTTCTGTTTCTGTTCTTCACACTTGAATAAATCTACTCCTTTCACTGTGGATTCTTCGGATGTGTGAAGAACCTGGAAAGAGGAGCTGCTACATGCCACTCAGTGGTAGTGGAGGAGAACCGGGCTTGGCTTTGCTGGCAGGGGCCCAAGGAGCTGAGGTGGGCAGGCATTCCCTACTGTGATAAGCTACTAACATGAAGGTGGCTTCCTGGGCTACAGAGGCCTACAGCTTGCATGGGTCCCATCCACCAACAGAAGTAAAGCAGCAAGTTCCAGTGGGTTTCAGTGGGACGTGGTTTTTCTTCTTGACAAATGGGAAGATCCGTTGCTGCACCTTCTAAGGATGCCTGCAGAGACTTGGTTATTATTTGTTCTTTGCCCCACACAATAACTACAGCAGATACCACCATATTTAACACCGCATAGCTCACACGGAGAAGCTCAAACAAGCCATCACCAACACACAGAGCACTCGCGTGACCCATATGTGTGGAAACACATTGAATCTGGGCTTGTAGGCTCTGCCCTGGGGCCCAGGGCAGCACCTGGTACGAAGGGAGCATGCTCCTGCCTCTGGGCTTTAGCGACTGGTTTTGCAGTGAATCCTCCACTGATTCAACAGCTTCCACACACACTGAGGGCAGGGCTGGGGTGCCAGGTACCAGCAGTCCTCTAGGCAGGCACTTATAGCTATGAGGAAATGGCACAGGGCCTTCACCTGGCCTGTGCCAGGCATGTTCCCTGCATCTAGAAGAGGCAGAGGCAGCAGCCTGGACTTGGCTAGCTTCCTGCAGCCATCAGGCTATAGGGAAAGCCTGCACTCCAGGCTCTCAGGCAGCATCCGTGCTAGCCCCCACCCCTCTGCTCCAAGAAGCCCAAACTCCATATGTGCAGGGTGAAGTCCCCAACCACTTCCAGCAGACTGCTGAGTGTTGGCAGATGTACACAGATGTGCACAAAGCCATCTACGCTCATTCATACACACACACGCACGGGCACACAAACCTGCTCATGTGTGCACTCATGGAATGCATACCCTATGTGCCTAAGCCCTGCACTTGTATCTGTGCACACCCACACGATTCACTCATGTACATGCACACATGTGCACACACCCATGTTATTTCCAACACCCACATATACATGCCATGCCCACGTAGGCCTGAACAGACATGCACGCAATCCACCTGTGTGCACATGTACACACACAACCACGTATGCATGCACCAATTCTGCACACAAAGACACCCACAAAGTACATACATACAAACTCATGCGCTGCACACATGCATAGCTAGCCCATGATGCTCATGTACTTCCTGAACACACTCATGAACATATGCTGACAAAAGTGTCTATTTTACTGCAATCTGAGACTACATCTGTTTTCATTTCTTCATTTATTTGTGCTGGGGTTCTACACATGCTAAGCATGGGTTCTCCCACTGGGCTGCATGCATCTTGAGAATGTATCTGGGCAGGCACCAAGCCACAAAGCAGCACTGCTAACCTCTGCCTGGGTCCTCCCAGATTACCCTTTTTCTCAAGTCACTTCCATGCCCCATCAGGTGGTTGTGAATGCTATTTGATGATCACAGAGTTTCAAAACACGGTAAAACCAAAGGGAGAAGGGAGGAGGGTACATCTTGGCAGGCAGGGAGACATCAGGAGCATCCCTGGCGATGGGGGATCACCAGGTAATCCTCGTGGTGGGGGCACACCTCAGGAGCCTCTGCTTGAGGCCCACACCACAGGTGTGTGCTGTGACTGTGCAGAGGTCAAAGCATGTCCTACTGTGGACTGCACCCCAGCATCTGAAAGCCAACAACTCAGTTTTGAGCATCTTTCCTCTCCTTAGCCCCTACCTCCATCTCAGAATACCTCAATGTATTTCCAGATTAAAGAAAACATAACTAAGCTGAGCCAATAGGTGCTTAGCAAGCAAGGTGTGCAGGACTGCGGGGCAGGAAGCTGGGGAGATAGGGACACAGGGAAGCCAAGGCTGGGACAGGAAAGACGAGTAGAGACACAGCTGGGCAATCCAACTGGGATGCAGGGGATGTGTCCTAAATGCTGCAGGAGGGCTGCTCCAGTGGAGGGCGCAGCCAGGTCTTGGCTATGGGGCAATGCCCAGGCTGGAGCACAAGAAGCATAGATTCCACCAGATGGAAGCAAGGAGGCTGCGGGCTTTGGTGCTGCTCAGATAACCATGGCCAGCCAAGAGGAGCAAGCTGCATTTGCTAGGGAGCCAAGGTCTGCTGAGAGGCTCATGGCAGTAGCCAGTGTGGGGCTCCAGACCCCTCCACCTGGCCATGCCACAGAGCCTAACACAACTCTGTACCCTCATGACCCAGGAGCCACAAATGGCCATCTCAGTCTCCACGGGTGGAAAGTTCAGGGGGCTCAGCCCAGGATCTTGAAGGCCCAAGTCCAGGCCTGGTCCTACCTGGAGACAGGGTCAGCTCCTAGTCCCTGCAGGATGCTAGCACATCGGTCTCCTTCCTCATGGGCCCTTGGCTGGAGCCACTCTCAGTTTGAGGCAGCCTGCCCCTCCCAAGCTAGCACAGCACTTGAGTCCACCTCCAACAGCAAACCTGGCTTGCCTCCTGCCACCTCTTTGGCTCCAGCCAGAGCTCTCTGCTTCTGAGGGCTCATGCTACTGGACCGGGCCCACCAGATGATCAGTACTGCCCTGGTGAAGGACACGTTCCTTAATCACCTCCGCAAAGCACCTTTGCAACCCAGTTCAGGAATAAGGACATGGGTATCTTAGGGGACCCATTGTGATGTTTAACCTTCACTGCCAGCTTAATTGGTCTTTCAACTTCTGGATGTGCCTGAGGTGTTTCCAGGGATGACTGGTGTGTAGTATGGTAAACGGAGGGGAAGAGCCACCCTGGACTGGATGGAGGAGGAGGAAGCCGGCACAGCGGACCAACTCCACTCTTCCTCAGCTTCCTGGGCTGAGCAGCTGCTGGATTGCCCCACTCTGCAGCCTGCGGACGGCACTGTGGGGCTTCCAGCCTCCACTCTGTGAGCCAATCTAATCAACCCACCTATCTATTCCAGTGGTTCTGACCCGCTAGAGGACCCTGACACGCCCTCCTACTGCACTAACCGATCATACTCCACAGGACTCATGGGATAATACTACTTCCCACCTGCCCCAGCATCCCTGTGAACACGGATGGCTCTCAAGTGCTTTCCTCTGTTTGCAAAGCCTTTGGCTTAAGACTTACTGCTGTCTACCTCCGACCCTGCCCAGAGAATGCATGGCCCAGATACACTGGGCTGGGGCTGCTGGGCCCTGCATCTTCCTAGCCTGGTCTCAGAACTCTGCAAGTCTGAGCTCTAGCCACAGTCTTGGGAGGTCAGGGTCTCCAGTCTCCAGAGGCCCACCACGCAAGCCCCTTCCTGATAACACATGGCTTGGCGTTCTAGAACAGACCAGCACAGTGAGGGTGCTCCTGCTAAGGGTAGACAGCAGGTCCTCTGCTGCCATGTGGGTCAGGGGATCTCCTCTACCCATCCAGGCACCGATCGTGAGGCTCTTTGGGCTCGCAGCCAGCCAGATCCTTCTGTGCATCTCTGGTGCCCAGGTGACAATTTGTGCCCATGAGCCCCTCAGGTTGGTGTCCCTATCCTACCGTGGTCCCCAGGCCTCCTTGCACCTGGCTGGCCCAGCTGGGCACAGAGAAAGTCATCGTTGACTACGTCTAGAGCCCCCCTGACATTTGTGATATATGACTGGTGACACTCAGGGCAGGGAACTGGAGCAGGTCTGGAGTATGCTTTAGAATTAGGAAGTGTCTGGAAAGGCCTTTCACTGAACTCCTAACTGCTGTGACTCACAGCCTGAGGCAGGCATGCTCAGCCCGCACCTGGGAGGCCCTTCCCTGGGCTTGTGGCTGTAGGCTTGTGCCTGCAGGCTGGTGAAGAGAACTTGCCCTGCACACTGACCAGATGCTCCGATGCCCACTGGGGCCCACAGTCCCTGCACCAGGTGATCTGGGTGTCTAGGCCCCTCACGGGAGCCCTCTCCCCCAGGTAAAAGGGCACAGCTAGCAGCCCACCACCCAGGGGCCACAGGAGTCCCGGCTCCTGTGCAGGACAGGGGCCTGTGTGTGTTCAAGCACTGATGCCTGGCAGAGATGGGCTTAGCCCTGGTAGCAGGAGAAAGGCGGTCCAGCTGTCAGGCACCTTTCAACAAGCAAGTGCTCTGTCTGAGGCAAGGATTCGAAGAGTTCACTGCTGGGCCTCGTGAAAAACAAGTGGGTATGCTCCCACCATGGTCTGGCTCCCAAGGCATGGGAAGTCTCTCACCTGGTCACCAGAATTTCAACTTGGACCTGACACAGAAGTGGGGAGGGGCACTAATGCAGGCTGCATTGGGCCCAGCATGCCTGTCCTCAGGTCATGGTCTTCGTGCATGCACCTTCCAGGGGGGACACCCAGCTGGAGTGGGCATACCCTCCTCAGGACGACCTGGTATGCTGAGCCCCAGAGAGGGGAGCCCTGTAGAGCTGGCCACACCTTATGAACCACTTCTGTCATGCCACGGTTGAGTCCTTAGGCTGGTGTGCAGGGAACTGGTTACTTGCAGATTTCAAGATTTCATAAAAATCAGAATAAAACATTGAGAAAGGCACTTGCCTGAAAGACAGACAGACCCAGGAATCCCCAGGTACTGCGCTGTGATGGGTCCTGCAATTCCCAGACAGACCCAGCACAGCCACCCTGTGAACCCAACATGTGCATCTAAGATGGCCTGATTTTACATACTGGAGAAGTATCACTTTTTAATTTTTTATCCTTTGTATTTATATTTTTATGTATATTTGTATTTATTTACATTTGCATTTATATTTTTATCATTTGTAGCTCATTGCTTTCTTCAGGTCATAGAAACTCTGGGAAGAGGTGCAGTGCACACGCGTGAGCACGCGCACACACACTCATACACATACACTCTCACACACACACTCACGCATACACACTCATGCACACATGTGCTAATACACAGATGCACCTGAAGAAGGTGGAAAGGTTATTGGTCCACCAGCAGACACAGTGCTCCTTACCTGGGGGGGAATGAGATGTCCAGTTCATACAGTCTGTCCTTAAAGACTGACAGCTCTTTGTCAAATTCCAAGAGCTAAAGAAAAGACAAAGAAGAGAACAAAGTCACTCAGGCTTTCTTCATTGGGCATGGTGGTTGGAGTGTGGCTGGGACATCTGTGGCTTCCTGAACATGTAAGCATTCAGAATGATGCCCACCCTACCCAGAGCTGCCAGCTCACACCACCAGAAAGATCTGGAGGAGCGCACGTGGCTTGGTATCCAGCTGCCTCTGCCATCTACAGTGCAACCTGCGGTGCTCAGATTGCCTGGCTGTGCTGGCCCAAGATCTACGCAGGCTTCCCTGGTGAGTGGTCCCTCCCTGGGCTGGCACTCGGACAGCCCTCTCCAAAGTGAGTCACCCTTTCTCACAGAAGGGATGGCCCCCACTATGCCCAATTCCTAAAGTAACTTGTAGAGCAAGCAGCATCAACTTTGTGTGAGTACATAGAGAAATGGCCCAAACCTGTGCACTAGAGAGATCCTAGCAGCAGCAGGGGTAGACATGTACATTTCTTTGCCCCAAGGAGGCAGTGAAATGGCGTCTTCCAGGATTCTTCAGATACAAACCCTAAAAGGAGCAGCCTCCCACCAGTCACATCTCTGGGGGGGTCACTGTGCACACCCTCTGGGACGCTGTTCATTAATCATACCCTACCCCACAGCTGTGTGGGGCCATGGCATCGTGACGGGGCTCCCCTGAAAACCACAGCGTGTCTTCGCTCTTCCTGCCACCTCATCCATCATCTCTGAACATGCAATTAGCAGCCTCATGTACACAGTAATTACCGTGTGCCAGGCTGCTACCTCCACCTGCACCAGCCTCTGCTGCTCCCGATGCAGCCCCGCCTTCCCAGGTCAGCAGGGATGGGCCCTGCTCCAGTTGCAGCCATAAACAGAAACAGCCAAGATCCCCTTAGTGGAAGCAGTGTCCTCGGCGGTGGGAGGGGAGGCTGAGCCTAAGCTCCTTCTGCACATGTGGCCCACTGTGGATACAGCAGCCTTGCTGCAGCCTGGTGCCCCAGAGCTGCCTCCTGCAGCACTCTGCAGAGACCCGAGCATGGCACCTCAGACACCAAGGGCTATGGCTAGATCCCAGGCGGTGTGTGAGTTCCCCCAAGGTGGCATCCAGCAAGGCACTGATGTGGGTGGGTCTTGGATACTGTGATCAACAACGAGAGGAGCAATGTGCTCATTCCATGGTCACCTGAGAGGAGCCAGCTTCTCCCAAAAGGCCTGGACTCTGGGGCCCTTGGGAAGAGCTGGGACCAATGTGTTTGATAAAAAAAAAAAACAAAAGGCTGGCCCTCTAAGGTTGAGGACACGCACCAAGGTCTCAGGAAAATGTAGGTGGGACACCATGCTCCTTGCAGCTCCGAGGTTTAGTGCAGACTTTCTTCAGGGATGCAGCAGACCTTGTGGAGGCTCCAGCCCTGTCCATGGGGTGAATGACTGCTGCTTGGACTGGCCGCTTTGTGAATGCCATCGCTGCATGTGCCCGCCCGCTTGCCTTGCTCGGTGTCTCTCGGTATCAAAGGACTGTCCTGCCCCGAGGCTTACTGCTCCTGGGCCTCTCTGGAGGACCTGCTGGTGGCCCACTCTCAGTCCTGGGGAAGCTCCAAGGGACAGCTGGCTGCTTGGTGCTGGGCTGCAGCCACGGCCTGCTATGCCCTGCTTCCTGCAGAGCCCTCCCTTGTGTTCAGTGCTGGACTTCACCCTGATGTGGGAACGGTTCAGCCCCGGCTCAGCACGCACTGTGTCCTAAAGACTCATGACTTGGAGAGTTCTGGGAAACACCCACATGAGGTAGTCCTGGTGGAGTGTGGGTCCCTTCCAGGTCATAAGTCCTTCCCTCAGCTGTAACTACGTCCCTGGGGGCATCTTTGGGGCTGTGACTTCCATGTCAACAGTCCTAGAGGCTCTGGGTGTCTCCTAGTCTGCTGGTTCTTTTTCTCATGAAGGATACTGTTGTGTTTCTGATCCTTTAATATCTTCAATAATTTGAATCTTGTATTTCATAAAATGTATGATAACATGCAGAGATACTACGTACTGTTGCCAGCCATTTACCTGTCCGGCCCTCTTGCAGGCCCACCCTGACTGGCTTCCAGACAGTGCTTCTTCTGGGCTCTGCATCTGGGATTTCCAGCTGTGGCTCAGATGTGAGCCTGCCCTCCAAGAGGCTCTACTCCAGGGAGAGGACACCATGGACAAGGCGCTCTCAAATGGGGCTGGAGAAATGGGGCTGGAGTGAACGCTTCAGTCTTCCTTTTCCTTGTGTTTGAAAGGAAGCCCTGGAATACCTCCAGTGATGAGCGCAGCTCAGGCAGACACACTCCCTGCTGGCCACAGGGGGCAGGGGCAGCTCCCCACCAAGCTCTCTGCAGGAAACCCTGGTTGGAGCTGCCCTTGCAGGGGAAGCCTTGGTATTCTCCACCCTGGGCCTCTGGGAGGTGGCTGCAGGAGAGCAGGGCTCAGGCCTCATGAGGAGGCTGCCTGAGCAGACTGAAGAACGGATTCCAGAACAGCTTGAGGAAATCTGCTCCTGCTCCTGAGAGAGGAGCCACCCCAGCCAGGACCCTCAGGGTCACAGGGTGCAGTGAGCCACTTGTTGAGCCTCCTGCAGATCTCCTGAGCATTCATGGCTGGGGATCCTAGCACACCTGTGTGGGTTCTGCTCACTGCTGGGTTCAGTTCCTTGTGAAGCATCTGGAGTTCCCAGGAAGGAGTCCCATTCTGTAAATGTGGTGTAGCCCAGCACCCCTCCCAGCTCTGGCTCCCATGGTCAACCTGTGTCCCTCGAGTCCCTAGCATGTTGGTGTGCAGTGTCGATCTGAGACCTGCCTGGTGCAGAGTTGGCGGCATGGAGTCCAGAGACACCCTCTGAGGAGCAGGTGTGCACAGACAGCGCACACTGATCTAGCTTTTAAGGTAAAATAATGTTGCTGCTCAGGGGCAGGGTGTCCCTCCCTCCAGCTGCCAGGGTCCAGAGGGTGGGGACTCTGAGCATGGTGCTGAGCAGCCCAAGCGTCTGGGTCTCTTGTGGGCATGTTGTGGTTGTAGGACGGCATGTTGAGGGATGCATGAAAAATTGTCACACAAGAGCTAGCCAAGACCAAGAACCTAAAACCTGTGACTCAGGAGTAATCGTGCTCTGACCTGACTCAGCAGACACCACATGAATCCACACCCTGCCCTGCGGCGTCCCCAACAAGCAACACTTCCTGCCTCAGTTTCACTGCTGCTCTGTCACCAGGAGACAGAATGCGTCCTCACGCCGCCCACTCCTCCAGCCCCAGTCGCAGCCACACTTCAGCTTTCTGTCTGCACCTGCCCACAAGACAGGATCACAGAACTGGACAAGAGGAAGACAAAGGTTCAGGGTCAGCAGAAGGGCCTACTCAGCCCTGGCCACACAGCCCAGCACTCCAATATCCCCTGTGCATGGTCCAGTTCCCCAAAGTCATAGTCATGCCACACAACATTTGGCTCTTTGGTAAGGGTATTGTACATGCAAACACACATACATGTGTACACACAGGGACGCACACGAGCAGAACACATACATGGGTATGCAAGCACTGCACACGTATGCATGCACATACTTATGCACACACAAATGTTCACACACATCTGCCCCTTGTTTTGCTAAGAAGATATAAACCTCACCGACTGCATTCACCATGAGGCTTCTGTGCTCTGTCATGGTTTGGAGGTCCTCATGACCAGCTCTGGGGACACATACGAGGGTGAAGTGACTGCACATTGTTCACCATAAGCATGTGTGTGTGCCTGTACACATGGGGGTGGCTCCTGTTGTCACCTGGCTGGCTCTCGCCAGCTGTAGTCACTCCCAGAGCCATGTATTCCCTGTGAGCCTCCTCAGGGTCAAGCCTACTCCTGGAGGGGCCAGGTCCTCCCTCTGACCTCTGCCCAGCGACACCCACATGGGCATCACCTGCCTACACAGCTGCTGAGCGGAGGGACTGCCTGGATGTCCACATGGAGAGAAGACCCACACGGGCTGCAGTAAGCCAGCCTTGCACAGGTGGGGGAGAAGCAGGAACATGAAAGGAGGGGCGGGCTTGGGACGGCCTGGGGCATCAGCCAGCGGGGGAGCTGTCAGTGGCTGCTCTGCCTGGGGTGGCAGCTCTAAGGTCCTGCCCAGTAGACTGAGGCTACTGTCCTACTATGTGTTCTGATTTTAAAGCGCTCCCTTCCAATTCCTGAGGGTGTGAAGTAAAAATAAAAGCAAATAAATTTGTGGTTTGGAATGAACTTGGATCTTCAGGCTGCTCAGGTGGTATGAGTGCCCAGGAAGGGTACATAAGGGGCCTGTCCTCTTCCATTCTGCAGGCTGTAATGCCTACCCTGCCACCTACTGTCCCCACATCTCTAACCCTGATGCTGAAAGGAAAATTTTGGGGAAGTACCATCCTTAAATCACCCACGTTGAGATGCAGCCTGTCTCTTGAAACAGAGATGTTCTAAATTTGCACAACTGTGTCCTCTAAGCGCCTGCTGGCCATAAGCCCTCCTGGACCTTTTTACATCCAGTGGCAAGAGCCACACAAAGTAGTGCAGAACTGCACTGGATAGGGGTGGGTGTGGGTGAGTCCAACATCCCTGCTCATGTCCCCGCTGGGGTCCCTGCTGGGCCAGTATGGAGACTGCCCACGGTTCCAGGCCCACACGTCCACAGGAATGACAAATCGTGAAGTATCAGGTGTGAGATGTTTCTGATCGGAAATCACACTGCACTAGTGCTGAATCGATACCTTGTATCTCTTTGAGATCTTTCACAAACATGAAGACCGATTTCAAGTGCTCCGCAAACACTCTTCTTGATTGCGGAGTGAAAGCAGCACCCGTGTGGACAATGAGAAAGCACCTGCTGCCACGCTATCTGTCAGGGCCGCCCAGCTGCATGGATGCCACAGTTGCTGCAGACATTGCGCTGATAAAGAAAAAAGAGCCTGGAAAATCGATGCTCTCGGAGCTCGGGCGGTTGCTAAACACACAGAAAACATCTCTATCCAACAGGCCAAGGGCCTCGGAAACTCCCAAGACCTGCCCTGGGACAGCCAAGGAAAATTTAATCTCTCCAAATCCTCACCAGGGCACTCCATCCTGCGGCCCTGACAGCCACACTTATAATTAATTACACAATTTCGATGGGAATATCGACTAAACAAAGCTATAAATCATAGAAAAAGTCAATAGGCATGGACACATTCAATCATGTCCCGGCCAATGATTACTACTCTTAAAATACAATAATTATTTTCAGGAGCCAGCTTGAATTAAATTTCTGTCAGACGGGTACAAGACCGGTGGTTGATGAAGGATGCGATGGATTTTGGGGGCTGCGTCCGGCACACGCACATCCATCCTGCAGATGTAGCTTGTGTTCAGTGCTCGCAGCACGGGTGTTTAGCTGGACCATGAAGATGAGATTATCTCCGATGCTCATTAGGCCATTTATCTTGTCCCCTCCAGGGCTGCTGGGGATGATGCCCAGACTTGGGCAGCATGACTGGCGGGGTTGATTCCTCCAAACACTGTGAACCTTGGGCAGGGGCCTGGAACACAGGTGTCAGACGCCCAGGGCTGAGTTGCTTCTGAAGGCTGCACTTAGGGCTCAACAGGATAGTGAGCTGCAAGGAAGGTCCTGTTCACATCTGGCTCTCGGAAACGACACAACCCTGCCTGAGACAGGCCTCCTGGGCTGCAGGTGCCTGCTGCCTCCATCTGCATGGGATTCTGGATGCAACGCAGCAGGCAGGCACACAGGGCTTCCCAGAATCACTGTCTCGGCTTCAATTTCGCTGCCTTTTCTCATATCACGATCAATTCAAAACTTCCTTGAAACTTCAAGCTAATTGATTTTCTTCAAAACAAACACAACAAAGTCACACAGGAAGTGCAGATTTCATCTGCAGGAGAATGCCCCGCTTCCTGACACTCAGCACACACCCCTGCCCCAGAATGCATACACCCCCATGTCACAGCACTGCCCAAGCTCAGGCTGTGCTGCCCTCTTGTCTGGCAGAGCCTCCTCACCATGTCCTTGCTCCCTCAGCACCCTCCTCCCAGGAATCCCCAACTCAGGGCTGGGGTAATCTTACTGCCCCAACTCCAAGGGGCCTGCTCTGCTAGAGCCCCCACAGTGCCTAGCCCGCCTTCTCCAAGCCGAGGTGGTCATACAGTGCCGTGGGAGGGCCCCACGTCTCTTGGCCATCTGAGCCACATGGGCTCGCCTATCCTTCCTGCTCTCTGTTTGCACAGACAGGACCATAGGACTACAGCGACTGCCCTCATGGAGCTGCCCCTCTGGTACAAACTGCCAGTGCGTGCGAGTCTGTAGAGGGCACCAGGAACTAGGAATCACCCTCCCCAGCCCCCAGAGGCCCAGGAAGGGAAACACAGTGGGAGAAGGCCTGTTCTGGGGAAAGGCAAGTCCATGCAGTGACACCAGCACCCTGGCTTCCGAGGCCAAGGACATGCTGAGGAAGGATAAGCCACAGCAACAGCAGAGGAGCAGCTGCAGGGTCAGCAGGCCAGGACCAGGGCCAGGACTGGAGGAGTAGCCACTACAGGTGCTACTTCCCAAGGAGCCAGAGGGAGGTAGGAAGGGGTGGTGCAGGCTGGAGCAGGAAAGCAGCAGATACGTCCTGGATCACTTGTTCTGTTTTCCGTTCTCAGTGCTGGGGACTGAACCAGGAGCACTCTGCCACTGAGCCACATCCCCAGCCCTTTTTGTTTTTCATTTTGAGACAAGGTCTTGTTAAGTTGCTCAGGGCCTCACTGGGTTGCTGAGCTGGCTTTGAACTTGTGATACTCCCACCTCAGGCTCTCAAGGTGCTGACATAGCTGACATGTGCCACCACACCCAGCAGGATCACTGGTGCTCAAATATGTAAGGGATGGGGTTGGTGGAGTCTGCTGGACTGCTACACAGTCCCCTTTATGGGGCACTCAAGCTGTGCCCGGCTTTCCTGTAAGTTCTCTTCACACACTGACAAGAGAATATTCCCGCCTTGAGGGATAAACCAAGGCACTGAGCTGGTCCAGGACAAGTCCATGAGAGTGTGAACACCCCAGTGCCCAATCTGCAAAGCTGGGGTCTGCTCACTCACTCCCACCTCTTTTCACCCTGCTGCCACCACTGGCAGCTGCCTAAGAGCAGAAACCCCTTGCCCACAGCAGCCCATGGGGGCCACAGTGGCTCTCCCAGTTTAAGGAACCTTGGGAGCTGCTGTTAGATGTGGCTGTTACTCTGCAACTTGGACTTGCCCCCAGGGAGGGTCCAGACTCTCCCCAGCACTGTCCCATGTTTAACAGAACAGTTACATGCACATAGCAGGTACCCAACAGGTGTCCTTACAGCACATACATTAATAAGAGGACAGCACTACTTCATGGTGGGAAATGACAAGAGGTGGGCATGGGCACCTCTCAGTGCCAGCTGCACACAGTCCTCACGAGGATTGAGACTTGGAACCCAGGGCAGGCTCCTAAAGCCAGGGTGCCTCTGGCAGGAACGCTGCTTTCCATTGACACGTGCCACATGTTCCCAGGAACACATAGGTCCATTTACATACATGGTCACGCATACACACGCACTTCTGCACACACACAATAATGTACATATGTATATGCATGGAATCACACCCCCACATCATACACACAGCAAGGCCAAAACCAGAGGTGTGAAGAGCTCACTCCCATCACTACCCACAGGGAGCACCAAGTCCACTCAGACAATGAGGACCTTGCCTCTTCCCCAGAGGGGGTTCACACAATGGGCAGGGTGAGTGTCACGATGCCCACAAATAGGATCCCAGTCCAGGTGCTGGATGCGCCCACAAGCTGGTCCCAGCCCAGCAGCCCGGAGCCCTGGGTGGTCCTGCAGAAGCAGCAGCCCTGGCGGGCCCACCACAGGCACAGATGTACAGCCTGGACACAGAACTCACCGCAATGCCATTGTCGTCCCGGAAGACACCCTGGTTGAAGTAGTCGAAGAGCTTTTTCTCCAGCTGCAGCACCACCTGCCAGGGAGAGCGGCTCAGCACTCTGGGTGCTGCAGAGGCCCCTCCCAGGCAGAACAGCCTGGGGCCCCGTGTCAGAGGCCACCTACCTTCCGGTCATTGTCCGACTCCCGGAATATCAGCTTCACCACCTCGTTGGTGTCAGCAGCCCGGACAGTCTGCATGGTAGCCTTGGTGCAGAGGGTCTGTGGAAAGACAGAGGGAACTCAGGCCCAGAGGCCACGGCCTCATGGATGTCATGTCTTCTGCCAGGTATCCCCACCCTGATAGCCCCCCAAGGCTGCTCCTCCCGGAGGACACAAGAAGCAGGGACCAAGCTAGTGAATGCAGGCTAGCCAACTGGTCAACAGTCAAATTCAGGCCTTTCCAGAAAATTCTTGTGTGCCTCTGCCCACACCATTGGGGTCAACGTAGGATGACCACACATACCCAATAGGCCAGTGCAGGACCTGTGGGCCAACATCACCAAAGGAAGGAGGTCCCACATCAATGATGATGTTGTGACAGGGCTTTGGCCTTAGCATAAGAGAAGCCGTCTTAAAGCATAAAACCAGAAGCTATAATACGGAACAGCTCACACTTACAGAATGTACTCTGACAATTTCAAAAGACTTAAGAAAACAGGGTGTAGCCTTTTGCTTCACTGCTCTAACTGCGTGGTTGGCTTCTGTAATTGGGCTTGCTTCCTGTACCTGCACCTGCAGACCCGTTGTGCCAAATGGGATATGATTTTTTTTTTTTTTAAAGAGAGGACAGTGAGAGAGTGAGAGAGAAACAGAAAGAATCAATTTTTATTGCATTTTTCACGTGGTTTTCGTTGCTCTGACACTTAGTAGTATACGTGGGTACTGGGGTTTGAATCTGTGTACTTGTGCATGCTGGGCAAGCGCGTAATTGCTGAGCCACTGCTCCAGTTCCATGGGATACAATTTTGCCTTTATAAGACCATGCAAAAAGAGGATTGAGGCTGCTCTCTTCTCTAGTGTTCTGCTGGGGGAGACGGTCCCTGGCTGGCTAATAAAGACTCTCTAGTGGACTCTGGGTCATGGTCTTTTCTCTGAGGCGAACCTCACAACAATGCTAGCACCCCAGGGTATGGGGACAGGGCCTCCTGCCTACCTGCTTCCTCTATCAAGAGCTCGCTCACACAGAATGCTCAGAGATGGCCAAGTCAGGCAGCACAGGGTGGCCTGGGGCCCGGGTGGGTGGGGCCTGACTTGGGCTGGAGAGGATGTTTGGAATGACAGTGCACCTTTTGGTGAGGGTCTGTATATAAATTGTACCTCAATCAACCTTCTTTAAAGAAAGAGAATATAGTTTTACTTTTAAAAAGACCACTGTAACGAAAGTGACTGACTCTGCAAAGTCTGTCTCTGCAGGACTCAGCCTCCTGCCCTGGCAGACGCTCTGCAGCAGTGACAGGCACCCATGGGGTGTCGAGGGATGTGCAGAGCCTGGGCCACCACTCTCAGAGCACACTCCAGGGCAAGCCATTGGCATTCAGGGCACAGAGCAGCTAGCTGGGCAAAGCCTCCAGAATGGCTTTTGGCCTCCTAAGTCACAAATCAGTCTGGCGGCCCCCTGAAGAAGGAGGATTAGGACTAGCACCCAAACAACTCCAGTCAGCTTGGCCACCCTGCTAGTCCAGTGTCCCAGGAGGTCCTGCCCCATCCAGATGCTAATGCGCTTAAGTGGCTTAAGCTCCTTCCTGAATGGGGAAAGCTCTGGGCTGCAGACTGCCATTGTGGACAGGCAGGACTGGTCCAGGAAATCCATGGCTCTGTGTCCTAAAGGCCTCTGCTGGAAACTCTTAAAAACTGCTTTATCTCACCACCTCAGGCAGCTCCCAAAGGACAGAATCTGAGAGTCTCCTGGGCATGCAAAGGGAAGGCATTCCCCACCCCTTTCCCCTACACCCTCTCCCAGAGAACCACCTCATTCACAGGTCTTAAAGAAATGATCAGGGGCTGAGCAGCCCTTTCCCCTTTGCCTTTCAATCCAGAGTCGTGACCACTCAAGCAGAAAACTGCAGGCCTTTCCGGCTCAACTACTAGGGAAAGGATTTTGTCTTCTGAAAAAAGAGAAAAAGAAAAAAGAAGAAAAAAACAAACCCCTGAATGCTATTTTTTAAAGGCATCTAAGAGTGATTGCGTTCTTAGGAGCTGCATGGAAGGCCTGAGGAGTGGCCCAGCAGGTGCTCCATTGGCACTTGAAGGCCTCTTGCCCTGAGTTCCTGGGAAGCTGTGGGCCATGGGATTCCTGGTCTCTTTTTTGCACAGCTATCAAGGTCTGCAGGTCCAGGGTACTGGTGAGGGTGGGAGGAGGCTGGCTGCTCAGCAGGTGATCATGCAGCCCAGCACACAAAGCTTCCCAGTGATCAGATGCCCCACACAGCTGGCTGGACGACTGACCCCAGGACTACATCTGACCCTCACCCCCACTCAGGTGTCTCACAATTGCACCTGAAGTCCAAGATTTTGTTAATGGCAAGCAGCCCATGGAGCCCAACAAGCCACATCTTCTAAACCCATTTAGGAAAAAAAAAAAAAACACTTAGAAAAACAAGTTAGCCTGTGCTCTCTGATAGATACAAATGAAGACCACATCACACAAGTATACCTGGCCAGGACAGGGACTCCTGGACTTGGCCTGCAGCCTAGGACAGAGCCCACACCGCACCCGCAGTTCTCCTCCACCAGAGATAGCACAGGTGTCCAAGGAGCAGAGGCTTCCTAAGGATCTGCCAAGAGCCAACTTAACACGTCCTCCCTGGCCTTGTTGAGTCTGACTGGAGGAGCTCATGATGAGCTGTATCTTCCAGGAAGTGTTCTCAAGTCCCATGGGACAATTCCTGGTTTACAGTGGTAACAGGCACATCAAGCATTTGGGTGTGGTGATACACGTCTGTAATCCCAGCAACTCAAGAAGCTGAGAGAGGAGGTCACAAGCTCAAGGTCAGCCCCAGCAACTTAGGGAGGCCTTGTCTCAGACATATAAGAGAGAGAGAGAGCGAGAGAGAGAGAAAGAGAAAGAGAGAAAATGGGGAATTGAAGCGTGGTTAGGTGCCCCTGGGTTCGATCCTCAGTACCAAAATTAAACAAAAATGGCACATCAAGCAGAACTACATAAAAATAGACCCTAGAATTTTTGCCAGCAAGGAAACTGGGTAGGACAGCTCAGAATGAAGGCACAGGCCCATGGGGCTCTCTAGTCATTGTTTAACAACTGAGCCCCCTGCTGTGGACCAAGTCATAACTGTCTCCTGGGCACCTGTGCAACCACCTAGAGAAGCAGGGGCCAGTTCAGGAAGCACCCTGGTTTGTGCCACCAGCAGCTGGTGAGGTGTGGCCCCCCTCAACTCTCACCTCACAGGGCAGCTCTGTTACCCTGTCAGTGCTTGCCAAGCAGCCCCATCAGCAGGGGCTCCCCAGTGATGCCACTGGTTGTCATTCTCCATGGGTCACCAGTGCCAGGGCTGGGATGGGCATTGCTGCCATCAATGTTCAGCCACCACCAGTGTGTGCTTCACATGCCTGCTCCATGCACTTTGCCGGGTTTTGTGGAGAGCCAGGTAGACACAATCCCTGCCTTGAGGAGTGGGGTGCTACTGAGCCCTCATGGAGGAAGAACAGGAGGGGTCACACCAGAGCATGGTCCAGGTGGACACCAGGCCTGAGCAAATGCAGACCAGGACTGGGCAGGGGTCTCGGTACAGGGAGAGAGGTTGCAGGGAACCCAGGGGATATGGGGAAGGGCCACACAGGGCTAGGAGGGTCAGCAGAGAAATTGAGGTGATGAGGGAAGGTGACCACAGCAGGGGGTGCAGCAGGGAGCAGCAGAGAGCTGGGGCTGTGCTCAGGCAGGGCTGGTGGAACCCTGTCGTGGGGCATGGAGAAGTGCACCCAGCACAGCCAGCAGGCTCGGCTCCCCAGGGGCCAAGGAGTCCCAGTGCACGTCCACGGGCCTCTTCCACACAGGAAGCACATTTTGGAACAGGAGCGCTGATCCGCCCACACCGAAAGCTGAGGGCCACAAGGTGCTGCTGCTGTGGTGCTCAAGCCTGTGGCCCATGCCCAGAGCATCCTGGGAAGGGCGGCACAGAAGGATCGCAGTCTGTGGAGCCACAGACTCCACAGGCTGGCAGCAGGCTCCCAGAAACACATGGGATGGACCTCAAAGCCACCACACACAGCACTGCCTAGCCCAGGACTCCACCTGGAAGGGGTTGACAGCACCACTGTCTGTGGTGGCCTGTCATTCACCAGTGGTGCATGAAGGGGCAGGGGCAAGTCTGATCCTGAACAGTAGCACACCAAAGCCAGAGGCTGCTGGCCTTGCCAGGGCCCAGCGATGCCTGTCTTCTTCACCTCAGGAGCTGCTTTCTGCTTTCCCTGTGTGGCAGAAAGACAGCAGTCATGTGCCCCAAATGCAAACTGAGACCACATCTGCCCAGCACTCAGTCCAGGTGCCCAGGGCCCAGGCTGTGGAGGGCCTCAGGCTATCCCTCGTGGCTCCTGGATGTGACAGTGGTGCGGCCCAAGGATTTGGGTTCTCACACATGTGTGCAGAGTCCAGCAGCCCAGGTGGGCCCTCAAGGTGAAAGTACAGCCACCTTAAGGTGAACACAAGAAAACAACCCCACTCCTCGAGATGAAGGCCAAGGCAGAGGGGAGGCTCCTCAGCTCTACACAGGCCACGGGGAAGGCACCTGCTGGCGAGCTCTTGCTTCTCACAAAAAAAGCCTGCGGAGGGGGCGGGGTAAGAACAGAGCTCTGCGCACCCTCAGCCACACTACGCCACCATGTGAAGGCCTCCCAAACCAGCCAGCTGCCGTGGGCCCTGGGTTGGTAGGGACATCCTCTGTTGGAACCCTGCAGCTGCAGTGACCCTGGCCTGTACCACAGTCGGGACCACTGCTCATATCCCTTGGCACCAAGGGCAGACAGAGCCCTTGAAGACACTGCCTGAGGGCACCGTGCAGCCTTCGAGGGATGCCCATGGATGGAGGCCAAGGGGAGCAGATGCTGGGTGGGCCTTAAGATACATTTTACCAATTTTCCATGCCCATCCCTCTGAATGTGACCCTGCTCCCAAGCTTTTATCCCTCTGACAAGTTCACGAGGAAAACACGCAGACCCCCTGATAGCATGAGATCAGACAAAGACCCAGGGACAAAGGGGGCAGGAGTGGCCTGGGCTGGCCAGGCCAGACTTCAGCCCCACACAGATGTTCCTAGGACATCTGAAAGGAGATGCTGATGAAGAAATGGGCCTTAAAACAATGTCCAAAGACACTTAAATAAAGGGGCCAGGAGAAGCAGACAACGAAACCGGCTTCAAGAATCTCAATGGATGCAAACTCAGAGGAGGACAGAAATCTGTGTCCAGCATCACTGTCTACTCGCTCATCTGCAGGTTCTTTCTGCTTGTCACTACTGCAATCTACTAGAGTCCGAGCCACCATCTCTAATAAATAAGACTTCAGTGAGAAACAGCAAGACCAAGGGGAAGCTTAGAAGGGCGCAGCTGAGACTAAGTTCACCCATGCTGGGGCAAGGCATAAAAAGAGAGGACAGGGGCAGGGAGGAGGAGGGAGGGGAGAGAGGGGCTGGGAGAGGGG
>PVKS010017742.1:0-41418 GCA_004027875.1 Aplodontia rufa
TCACTGCTCTTGACAGAATATGGAAATCAAAATTAAAAATCAGATCCCTGGGGCTGGAGCAGTGGCTCAGTCTGTAGGGCTTGCTTGCCAGTTCAAACCCCAGCACCATGTAAACAGCTAAATGTTGGAGCAACCAAAATCACATGAAAAACTAAATAAAATTGATTCTCTTCCTCTCTCTCTCACTGCCCCTCTCTCTTTAAAAAAAAAAAAAATAGATCCCTGATTTAGCTTTCATCATGCATTTTCAGCTTTATCAGGCAGTTTAACTTCAGGGGCTTCTCTTCTCACTGCACTTTCAACACAACTACAACTACAGGTCTTACTTTACATGGTCAAGAGCAGCACTGTCCAAGAGAACTGTCTGTAACGTTAGAAATGCCATATATCTGTTCTGATATGGCAGCCATAGTCCCATGCAGTAAGTGCTTGAAATGTGTGACAGCTGCAACTGAGAAATTTGATTTTTCTTTTTTTTTTTTTTTAAATAGAGACAGGGATAAAGGGAAAGAGAATCAACTTTATTTTTTCATTTGGGTCTTGTTTTTCTGACACTTAGTTGTATAGTTGGTACTGGGGTTTGAACCCGGTCCTCGAGCATGCCAGGCAAGCCCTGTAACCGCTGAACAACCGCTTCATCCTCTCTCCGTTCTCCTTCTCCAAAAGTAATAGTCTTTTTTTTTTTTAAGGTCTCAGCCTAATGCACTTTCTCCAAAAAGTCTTCGCTAACCCCTAACAATCTACATTAGGTTCTTCCCTCCCGTGACTTTTTTCTTCTACATGTAACGATCATCAGCGTATTAATGACTTGAAACGTAGAAGCCTTAGTACCTACTGGAGTGCTTTGGCGCCACAGTAAACATGAGGGAAAAACTAGGGGAGAATGGCACCCCACCTCCACAAATCGGGACTTAAAAACCCACCCTGGCCGCACGGCAAGGCAGATCAGCATCCTCGCTCCCTACGCAAAGCCGGCCTCAACTAAACCTGAGGCAAATACGTCTGAGTTCTACCCTCTTCTCCTTCCCGTGGAGCCAGGGAACCGACGCCG
Source organism: Aplodontia rufa (assembly GCA_004027875.1). Lineage (NCBI taxonomy): Eukaryota > Metazoa > Chordata > Mammalia > Rodentia > Aplodontiidae > Aplodontia > Aplodontia rufa. The sequence continues at coordinate 1,052 of PVKS010017742.1, forward strand.
ACGTAAACTCTGCTTCAACCCTTTTCCAAACAGGAAAAAAGCGGCGGTGAAACGCGGGAGTGCGCCCTCCGGACTTACCTTGGACACCGAGGACGTAGCCATGGTCCTACGGCTGGCGGGTTCCAGAGCACTCAGGATTTCCCGCGCGCCCTCGCGGCCGCAGGGCAAAGGTTAAAGGCGGGTCGTACGGCTTCTTGATTGGTTGTGGAGTCCGTCCGGGGCGGGCTTCCGGCGTGCAGAGGCGGGGCGTACAGAAAGGGCGGAGCGAAGCTAGAGCCAGACATGGCGTGCGGCTTCCGCAGGTCCATTGCCAGTCAGGTACGGATCCCGTAGTGGGCGGTAGAGGGTCTGTGGTGAAGCTGGCACCCCACGCCCGTTAGCAGTTGCGGCCAGTCACTCAGTGGGAGGGTCGGTTCTGCAAAATCCTGTTTGTCTCTGTAACCTTATCCCCCTTTTCGAGCTGCGGGAGCTGCAGAGGCAAGCCATGTGGAGATTCGGAAATAGGGCGGAGATCACTTTCTCGGGGTGAAAAGTAAACCTTGAAAGGCACTTGTTACTTCGTACCTGGCTCTTCGTCAACCCAGTTTTCTTTTTCCTGGATGATGCTCTACCTAGGTGGAATGTCTTTGGCCCATAATTAGACCCTGTGGAAATGAAGGCGCCTCACACTTAGTGAAGTCGATAATGGATCAGAATTGCTATTCGAAAGGATCTAACTTAAAAGCTGGTTGTTTCTCTTGCGGTCATTTCAACAGCTTGCTCTAGAATTACTTTTTGGTGAATCCCAGAGGTAAATGAGACTGCTTCTCTTGATTTGGACTCATTTGTGAGGAGGGAGTAGCAACTGCAGGATAAATCTGGTATTCATCAAAAAGAATTTTTAAAATTCACTGGCTACCTATATATACAATTATGTTGCAAGGAAGCTTACTTACCGTTGTGGTCTTGGCAAACCTGTTTACTACTTATCAGTGACATTATTTTGCCTGGCATATAATTTACCTTAGCTTATTCTTACTCATTCTAGGCATTTGGAGGAACTCCCTCTGCCTTATCTTCATGCTCCCCTAATGTCACCTTTTGATAAGACACCTGAGTTTATTTCTTACTGGAGTAAAGCAAAACACCACCTCATGAGAGGTCTCTTAATGCCTCAGATTGGGAAGGGAAGAACAGGTTAAGAATTTGATGTATGATTTAAGGTTGAGCTTTCTGTGGCAAAGTGTGGGGAGGGGATTAGGGCTGATGGCTTGACCAGAATTGGGCACCAATTTTAATATAACAGTTTACCATTAGTGGAGAGAGGCAAGGTGTGCAAGCGGTCTTAAGGCATAAAGATGTTTTCTCTTGAAGAACTAAGATTTTTTTCATGAAGTTCCTGTAATGAATAATCGAATTGGGCAGCAGTCTCCAAGAATTGTTGTTATGCTGATGAAAATAAAGAAATAGTCATGTTAATGTACACAGTAAACTATGTGTGGGGTAGGTAGTTTTGGACCTTAGTGTCCAGTAGATGCTTTACATTCTCAGCCCATTGGTCAAAATAGTGCCATGACTAGAAACATGACTGTTTTTAGTTTTGCAAAGACTATATTCTTCTTATTTTTTTAAAGAGAGGAACAGTTAAAAACAGAGAAACAATTTTTATTTAGTTTTTCACGTGGCTTTTGTTGCTCTGACATTTCGTTATGTACATAATGCTGGGGTTCGAACCTGTGCACTCCCACATGACAGGCAAGCACTGTAACTGCTGAGCCATTGCTTCAGCCCTGCAAAGGCTATATTCTTATAAAGAAGGTTAATTGGAGGAACAGGAACAAATAGTTATTGAGTAACTTTACATTAACTTTTTAAAGCCCCATGGCAACCCTATAGTATAATTTACAGAATAACATTATTATGCAATTGAGCGTATCAGGATGTAGACAGATGAAATAAGCTACCCTGGGCCATGTGGATAGTAAATTAAAGTGGTGGTTTATGAACTGAGTTCTGTCTAATTTTTAAAACCAGTTTTTTTCCTGTAAACTGCTATTCAGTTTGTGAAATTAAGAAGTACAATCTGGTCACTAAAATGACTTTATGGATATATATGGCATCATAAATTAAGCAAATATGTATTTCTCTGAATATGGAGTCATTGGGGGAATGATGTAAAAGTTGAGATTAAATAGAAATATGTGTAATACTTTACCCACACAAATGAGGAGTACTTTGTTAGTTTAAGAATGAAGGACATATGTTATGACATGTGTATTCAGCAAATTTTGATTGAGTCTACTGTTTTCTAAGGGTGAACGTTTTCTACCCTGGAATGGCTCCAGACTAGCTTGGGAAACAGATGTGAACTGATAATTGCAGTGCCATCTGTAATCACTATGTTTGAAGCTTGTACAAAGTGTTAGGAGAACTTGGAGAAGAAAGCTTGTATGTATCAGGGGAGAAGGCTTTGTGAAACAAGAGATGTTGGGGCTCCATCTTGAAGGGGTAGCAGTGTGCCAAGGGAATAGGAGCTTGGCAAGAGGTAGGTATTCCAAGAAGAACATATGCAGAGATAATGACAAATGAAATGCATAATACATATACATGGAACTACAGTATTTGGATATGACTAAAAATTAGAGTATGTCTTACTTCTGTAAGTTCTATTAGTTTTATCTTCAAAAATACATCTTGAAGCCAAGCATGCTTTTCCACTGTGGTTTCCTCCCCTCTCCCTCTCTCAAACCAAACCACCATTAACATCTACACCTGCAGTTTTTTTAATTTATTCGATAAACATGGTCTTACAATTAGGGGTTCCTCATCAAACAATCAAGAACAAAAGTGTAATGACAGAACAAGCTAATACTGGTTTCCCCTCATTGGGTTCCCCATGGTTCCATGTTTCCCCCTACTTAAGCCCCAAGTTAATTGGACTTCTGGAAGTTGGAGGTTCCCCTCTGATTAGATTCCCCCATACTACCTCCCTCTGGTCTCCTTGATGTCCTCCCTATTCCCTTCCTCCTCCCTGTCCCCCTCCCTGCATCCCCTAGGAACCTAGGCAAGGTTCCCCATGATCGTGTAAAAATTCATACATGTTGAGGTAGTTGTTAGGTTAGCCATCTATCATACTGTTTCTGCTTGTATTCTAGCTTCTACAAATGAGAGAAAACATTCGGCCCTTGAGTCTCTCAGTTTGGGATATTTGACTTAGCAAAATTTTTTCCATCTCCATCCATTTGGCTGCAAATGGCATAATATCATTTTCTCTAATAGCCTACACCTGCAGTTACTAACAATCTTCTGATGGGTCTCTTTCCGTTTTTTCCTCCCTCTAATTCATTCTATGTATATCAACAAAAGTGACTTAAAACGTAAATAAAATCAAATTACTTATCATTCCACATTTCACCAACTCTCCACCAGAACTTAGACTTGCTAAATTCATAACACCCTAAAGTCATGCCACTCTATCCTTTCTGTAAGGTCTAGCCACAATGTTATTTTCTATTTCTGTAATCCACCTAGGTCTTTCCGTTCTGATTGTGTAGATTATTCTCTGTGCCTAAAAGAAATGCACTTTGACCCTTTATGCTAGATAAAAGTTTTAACAAAAAAATACTTAAAATGTGTATGTGTTCATTTTCTACTTGGTATTATTTCATTTTTCAAAAGATAGTTATTAGAATAAATTGGATTTATTCCCAGCTGGTAACCTATAGTTTGAAAAGTATGTCCTTCCAAGCATGGTGTCACAGCCATTGGGGAGGCTGAGGTAGGAGGATCACAAGTTCGAGGCCCTCAGCAACTTAGACCCTGTCTCAAAATAAAAAATAAAATGGACTGGGGACATGGCTCAGTGGTAAAACACTTCTGGGTTTAATTCCAGAATCAAAGAGAAGAAAAATAATGAAATAAAAATAAAGTATGCCCTCCAGTGCTCCATCTCAGTCCCTTGTTTGCTTCTGTCATAATATTATAAGTGAGTTAATTATTTTGTTGTTTTGTTTTATTTTGATGTATAATTCTTCTATAATAGTTTTGTGAAGGGGCTGGACTGATGGCTTGATGGTTACAGCACTTGCCCAGCACACGCAAGTACACGAGTTCAAACCCCAGCACTACATACACAACGAAGTCTTGGAGCAACAAAAGCCACATGAAAACTAAATAAATTGTTTCTCTCTTTCTCACTATCCCTCTCTCTTCACAAAACATTTTTTTTTTTTAAACAGAGAAGACCTTTTATTCACTGTTATTTCCCAGCACCAGCAAAGTGCTGGAACATAGAAGATAAATAATATATATTTGAAGAATGAATACCAGAATATACCTGTTGTAATATAAAAATTGCAGCTTCACTGTATAAGTTCATAATTTTAAAGTGAGATGACATTATAATAATGGAAAGAATTAAAATTCCAGCCCCATCATTTGCATGAAAAACTCTTGACAAATTAACCTGTTAGCTGTAAGATGACTCTATTGATTCCATGTTTACAGAATTATTGCACAGATTAATAGTGGTGGTGAGGTAGATATTAACTATTTATGAAATGCTTCTAATATGCAGTGTTTTGCCTAACATTAGGGCTATTGATAGATCTAATGAGATAGTGCACAGTGGCTTGCATTCTTAATGCCACCTTAGCATTTTTATGTCTTAAAAACATAAAAATAATTTTAAAAGGCAGGGTGGGAACAGATTTGAGCTGAATAGTAGAGCACCCCTGGATTCAATTCCTGGTACTTCAGGAAAACAAAAATTAATGAGTTAATATTACAGAAAGTGCTTAGGGTCAAGAACTGAAGGGTCTATAATTTTAAATTACATGTTAGCCTACCATAGATAGTGGCAGAAAACATGAGATCCTAGGTGAGAGAAAAGGATTTTATTATCTATGCAATAGCAGTAGCCAGAGTATCCACATTTTTTTCTGTGTTAAACAATCAATTTGAAGAGGGTCAGATGATCCTTCCACAAGCAATGTGATGTGCTGCTGGAGAGAAATCCTGAGTCTTTTAGGATGTATTATAGGCAGTAATCATGCCTGCTCTTTGCTCTGGAGTGAGGCAGTACTTTGTTTTTCTTTTTTTCCAGTGCTGGGGATCAAACCCAGGACCTTGTACATGCTAGCAAGTATTCTATTAGTGAGCTACTATCCCCAGCCCCTGGAGCTATTTTTATCTTACACATTTATTTGCTATATAAATGTCCTTGAAAACAGTCAAGAACAATAGCAGTTTGTGCCTTGCTTACAAGACATAGAAACAACAGTCCATGGGCATTTGTCTTTCAACACTAAGCACAGCTGTGTACATACAGTGTACAATATTTGATATTATCTCATTCACTCTTCTCAGTCAACCTATGATATTTGTATCACTACCATTATTTACAGAAGATACTGAGATTGAAGATAAAAGGAATAGCACAGCTATGAAATCATAAGAATTGAACTACTAACCCAGTGGTTTAACTCAAAGCCATAGTTCATTTTAAGCTGTGGAATAACATTTATAAAATATCAATCATTACCTGTGGCTTAGAAACATGAAGACAAGGTAAATTTGTTTTCTCCTTTATCATATCTTTTTCTTTTAAGCTTTGGCATTAATAAGTTTAAGTTCAGCTTCTTTATTTTTTTTTTTAACTTTAGTTTTGAAGTACTTCCAAACTTAGAGAAAGGTTGTGATAATACCACTGAGAACTACATATTCTCTATCTGGATTTGCTGATTATTGACATTTCACATTTTTCATCATTCTCTGTCAATATTACTTTTTCCTGTATCATTTGAGAGTAGGATTCATATGCCATGCTTCTCTACCTCTTGGTACATTATTTTTTAAAGAACAAGACTCATCTGACATCATTAGTACACTTATTAGATTCATTGACATTGATATAAAACTTTAATCTACGGTCTACATTGCAGTTTTGTTGATTTTTCCAGTGTAGTATTGCAAATTGCATTTAGATGTCATATAACTGGTACATTTTAAGTAGCCGTAAGCTCTCTTCATTAACTTCTATCTCCATGGTTTAATAAAGGAGATACGCTGTTAAGAAGTGACTGAGAAGACAGGCCTCCTTGTCTCTGTTGATGGGTTTTATTATCTTATTTCAGGTATGGCCTCAAGAAGCAATTAAACTGTTGACCAATTGTTATCTAGTTATGAGATGAAATATTTTTGTTGGGAAGATAGTTCATCCACATTCATGTCAATAACAGGATCTACCGAATTATCTGGATGTATGCTTTGCTTTTAATGTGTTGTTGTTATTTGAATGAGTACCCCCCTCCTGAAGATCTATATGGAAAAGTTTAGGCTCTAGTTGGCACTTTTGGGAAATGCTCAGGACTTTTTAGGACGTAAGGCCTGATAGGAGGTCCTTAGGTTATTGGAGGCATATCCCAAAGGGGACTATAGTCCTCCCTCTTCCTCCTGTCTGGAGAAAAACAGTTGCTCCAACCTGTGTTCCTACCCATGATAAGCCTCTTTAGAGGCTCAAGCCAATAAGTTTTTTCTTATAGCCCACTAGCATTCAGTTCTGCTTAAAACCACAAGTATGAAATTCATTCTGGGTTTTTTTGTTTTTTTTAATTAATTGGTGATAGCTTGCCCACCAAATCCTTTCTCTTCTGAACCCTAAAGTTTTAGTTGTTACTCGATTCTTGTTTGTATCTTGGAGCTATTCTAGGCCTGTTCTTGAGGAAATTTTTCTGCAAATTGGAAGGCAAATGTGCTCTTGGTGGCAAACGTACAGAGACCTCATATAAGAGTCAGAAGTGAAGAATAACCAGGGGTAATGGACAATTTAAGTATTTTACGATATGGAAATGATTGATGACCTTTTAAGAATTTTAAGACTATGGCCTTGGAGACTCATATAGATAAAACTATAGAACAGATTTTCATAAGATGTCAGCTCTGCCACCTAGATGTCTGATCACTAAAGCATATGGATCTCTTTTTCATTAGCAAAGTTAGAGTTTTTATGCAGTTGTCACAGATTTTGATCCTAAACTCAGGAAGTTTAGCTCATAACTGAATTTAGCACCTGTTTATATCCAAACTTATAAGATTTTTTTTTTTTTTTTTTACTTTGTGGTTAGTGTCTGGGTACTAAGGATAGGAATAGTGTTTGCTTGTATGCCTGAGAAACAAGTGGTTTAGGATTGTCCCTAATCTCATTAACTGTGAAAGATTCTATTATATTAGAATCTCTGATGTTAGGTTTCCAAATTTGTGGCTTAGAATTGTGCTTGGTACATTGCAAGTAATTGTTTTCGTTACGTAACTTTTTGGCTTATTCTACTCTATAAAACTTTTTTCTTTCATCAGTGTGAGGCTCCAAAGAGATAATTATGGATAGATTCTTATACCTGTGTTAGTGCTTGATAAAGCCCAGTGCCAGAAGAAACACATTTACCTGAAGACAGTTAAAGAAAGTCTTATTATTTCCAAAATAATCCTGAACCTGAGAATGTAGGTGAGTTAAAAGCCAAGCACACTGACATTTGACTACTTGATGGTGGTTCTTGAGTTCCTCCTCAACCCCTATTTTTTTTTTCTTTCTCTCCCTCTTTTTCTTTCTTTTTTAAAGAAATCTTGACATCTCAGATAAAATAGTACTAGAAATATCAAATGGAAGCTTAACCATTAGAAATTAGCATTTAAAAATAACATTAAAATAGATTTAGAAATAATGTCAAAATCTTCAGTTTAAGAAAACAACAAAAAAAATCAGATTGTTTAGCTCTGGTTTTTATTTTTCTCTCCTAATACTGTGTAGAGGCAAATGTACAGAACAATTCCAGTTTTGTAAAGCTTTCACATTTTCATCTATCAGCTAATTCATATTAAACAACATAATGATTGAGCAGGTGAAACTAAGATACCAGTTTAGAACTTTCCATTGGGTGAATCTAGTCCTAAATTATGTCTTTGTGAATTATTATTTGCTTTAACCAAATCAATATTTGTGATAAGGTAACATGGCAACAGAGTACATGTATTTCATTTCCCATGGAGTTTTCTTGATATGGTGCTTTATTTTTTAAATTTAACCAGAATATATTTCAGTATTGAATTTTCTGAATTATCTTTTCCTAATATGATAATTTATTTTGATCTGTAATTTGTTTTTTATTGAGATATTTAATCACAGAGAAGAATATAGTTAATTTCCATCTACTCACCACTCAACCTGAAAAATAAAATACTAAAAATGATGTATAAATTCTCTAATATCCTTCACTGGTTACAAATAGTTTCCTCACAGAAGAGGTAAGATCTGTCCTGAAATTTGTGTTTATCTGGCCTGTGTGTGACACTCACTACCTATCCTATAAATGTTTCCCTAAATATTATTTTGCAAGTTACTACACATTTTAAAATGATATCAAACTAATCTTTCTGCCACTTGGATTTTTTGGTTTGTTTGGGTCAATTTTGAAAGATTCATCTGTTGTGATGTAAGCAGGTCTCCTTTGATTTTACTCCTGAATTGCATGTCACTGCAGTAATGTACCAAGATTTAGATTTGGTTATTCGATTCAGGGAATTTTTCCCTTTTATTGACTATTGTGCCTCGTTGCCTATCACCTTGGTCATACCTCTGATTGCAGCTGCCATTTGTGTGAAGAGTTCCATGTGTACTTACATTGATTTATTGCTAGTGGTACTTCATTCTGCTTGAGATTTGCTGGGCCTAGCATAGACTTATGTCCAGTGTGGCATAGTTATTTTGGATAGACAATTATGGTAGATGTTGTGTATGGAAATTAGGCCCTGATAGTCGGTAGCAGTGACTTTGATGGCTCAATCTTACACTAACTTTTTCTCTTTTCTCTCTTCTCAGTCTATCCCTTCTCCCTTCAGGAAACAGCTCCCAAATAAACTGCCAGCACATAAGCCATTTCTCACGCCCTATGTTTAGGGGGGAACAAGTTGTAGATATAGATCCATATAGACATGGATCTATATCTATATAGACATATAGATATATATCTGTGAATGTTTTATTTTTCTTGGGTTCTTCTAATTCATCTCTATGGCTTCCGAGACCAAGTGGGAAGTCCTGCCAAATGAGCTGCTCTATTCAGCTTCAGAATCTGCAGTATCTCTTCTTGGCTATCACTTTCAAAGCTTGTAATGTTGTTTGTCTCTTCATCCTTAGGTATTTACTGCCAGAGAACCAATCTGTCTACCTTCTTTCCTGTCTGCTTGTTGGCCAGTCTTTCTTTTTTGTATTTTAGTAACACCAAATTTCCTAGGGTTGGATTGTGTTGAGTAGTGAATTATAATTATACATAAAAGTGGAATTCATTTTGACATACTCTTACATGCACATAATTCAGTCAGTTTCATTCCCCAGTACCACACTGTTATGGTTTGACTGTGAAGTGTCCCCCAAAAGCTCATATGTGACAATTCAAGAAGGCTGATGTGAAATGATTAGGTTAGATTCCCACTAAATTTGGGAGCAAGACAAGGCTGTCCACTCTCACCACTCTTATTCAATATAGTCCTTGAAAACCTAGCCAGAGCTATCAGACAAGAGATGAAAATCAAATAGGAAAACATCTTTATTTGTCTATGACATCCTATCTCTAGAATCATGAGAAATGTTTTACATTACTAGCAATCAAAAAATGCAAATCAAAACTTCACTGAGATTCCAACTCTTGTCAGAGTGGCAAAAATAAAGAATATGAACAATAATAGATTAATAGATGCTGGAGGGGTTGGGGGAGAAAGGAACACTGACACACTATTGGGAGACTGAAAACTTGTCCAACCACTCTGGAAAGCATTGTGGAGATTCCTCAAAAAAAAAAAAAAAAAACAAAAACAAACAAACAAAAAAAAAACCTAGGGTTGGAACCACCTTACAACCCAGCTATCCCTCTCCTGGGTATTTTCCCAAAAGAGCTGGAATCTGTATATTACAGAAACATCAATGTTTATAGTAGTTCAATTTATAATAGCTAAACTATGGAGACCAACCCAGATGCCCCTTGCTGGATGAATGGATTTAAAAACTGGTATATCTGTACAATGGACTTCTATTCTGCTATTAGAAAGAATGATATCATGGCTTTTGCAGCTAAATGCATGAAAATGGAAAAAATGCAAAATGAAATATCCTAAACAGACTTATGGGCCGAATATTTTCTCTCATATGTGGAAGTTAGAGTAAACCCTAGGATAGGATGAAAATTAGCTATGTTTAATTAATAAACTCAGCAATGGTAAAGTTTCACAGAAACTGGGGGAACCATAACTATTAAGGTAGGGGGAGAAGAGAGGACGGGAGGGAAAAGGGATTATCAGTAAAGCTGGGAACACTTGACTCCCATGAAAAGCCAAACTATACTAAGGCAGGCAGAAAAACTAGAAATTTCAATAATTAATACACATGTATATGCTCATTTTTATCTGTAGTATGGGGGGATATTAGATATGCGATCAGGGAATAGATAAAAGGGAGAATCTTGAATTGGGCTTAACTTTATCAATATCTATGTATGCATGAATATATAACAATTCCCTCCAATTTGTAAGACTACGATGAACAAATTTTTTAAAAAAGAAAAAATGATTTTACACTTATTGAAAAAACTAAACAGAAAAAAAAAATTAAAATTGAAAGGTGGGGGGTGAGAAACACTCCCAAATTCACCCCGATACTGAAAATAGATATTGTATTTTTAATACAAATCAATATTCCTGATGAATACAGATGCAAATGTCCTTAATAAAATATTGGCAGTTTGTGTTAAAAATACATTATGAAGATTATATATCATGATCGATTTGGTTTCATTCCAAGAATGCAAAGATAGTTCAACATAACAAATCACATAATCATCTCAACAGAAACAAGCCTTTGTCAGAAATCAGCACCTATTCATTTTAAAAACACTGAAGAAACGGGATAGAAGAGCTTACCTCAACGTCATAAATTTAGGCTATATACACAATCCCAATCCCAACATCATACTGAATAGAGGAAAATAAAGCATTTCCTCAAAAATCAGGAACAAGAAAAGGATGTCCACTCTCAAATTCTCATTCAATATAGTTCTTGAAAGCTTAGCTAGAGCAATTAGGCAACAGAGGAAACAAATGGATGCCAATAGGAAAAGAAGTAAATTATCACTGTTTGCAGATTGTAAAAGACCCAGAAAACTCCATCAGAAGAATTCTAGAGGTGATGAAGTCAGCAAAGCAGCAGGATACAAAATTACTTCTTTCCTTCTCCCAAGTCTATAGCCATGGTTTCTCTGCTGCAAAGGCTACATCAGGATTGAGGAGTTGGGAGAAGGAAGATGAAGGTAGTAAATTTGGTATGGCCGTGCTGCTATTTTACTTATTTTATTTTGTTTTTATACATTTCTCATTGAAAGTGTATGTGTGTATGTATATATATACACGTATGTGTATGTATATATATACACGTATGTGTATGTATATGTATACATATATATGTGTGTATGTATATATATGGCATGGGTTTAGTGTAGGTTCTGGTTTCAGATAGCCTGTGTTATCATCCCAGTTTTTCCATTTAGGCAAGTTACATTAATGCTCTGTAGTTCCCTTTTCTCATACATGAAATGAAGGCTATAATATGAAAGTCATGGGGTTGTTGCAAGGAAAAATTAATAGTATAAGACCCACATATAGTATCAGAATTATTCAAATCATGAGAAAGTCTCTCCCACTGAACTTTTAAGTGTCCGATTAATGTACTAGTTCACAACTTTAGCTATGTTATTACAATCACTGAAGTTGTTTTATAAATACAGATGCACCTACTCCTTTTTCCCTTTTTCTTTTTGTTTTGCCACTTCTGCTATTCTGATGAATGAACCTTTGATCCTGAGGATCAGAATTTCTCTAGTGTTTACTTGTTTATTTTTAAGTGGCACAAGATCTTTGTTTTGTTCACTGGGTTATCCCTAGGCACCTAGAACAGTGCCGGGCACACAGTAACCATTCAATAAAAAATTTTTTGAATGAGAATAAAAATACCTCTGGGTCCTCAGTGGTTCATCTGTATGTTTTTCCAAACTTTGCTTTAAATTTATTTTGAAGTTTATAAACACAAAATTCATCCTGAAAAGTGAGTAGTTCTGTTTGCTATTTTTTGGTCAAATTCTCCCCTTTACCCTCAACTCCTGGCAAACAAATCTATTCTACAACCTAACAGTTTTAGGTTTTCCAGAATGTCAAGTAATGGAATTATACTAACTATATAATCTTTTAAATTTGGCTTCTTCCGTTTAGTATAATGTCCATGTATGTTGGTAAGTATATCAGTTTATTGTTTATTTTTATGTAGTTTTGCAATGAATATAAAACAAATATTATCAAAAGTCTTGCCCTATTTTTTTCTTTTTGACCTTTAGCTATCCAGAGTGTTGGATCTTCCACCAGAAAACTTGATCAAGTCAATATCTGCAATTCCAATTTCCAGAAAAGAGTTAAGTATATTTATAGCAATCTCTTAATGTTGTCAAATTTGTTGAATCAAAAAAATTATTGCTCTTCAATTTACAGAATAGTCCTTGAAGTGAGTTATAAGATGTGATTCATTATGTTCAACCTGTTATTGCAATTAATAAAATTAAAATCATTTCTCACATGCTCTGATGTGGCAGGTAATATTATTCTTGTGTCAATTCTTTTCATGCTTATGCTGGTAGTGATGGTATATCCAAGTCTTTGGGAATGAGATTCACATTTAATTATGTAACAGTATATAAGAGAACTAACATTGTGGTTAAAATATTAGTGTTTTTGAACCCTGGGTTTTTCAGCCATCTGATATTTGAATACTCCTGTATCATATTTAATCTGCTGTATTGGTTGTATTGCTTTTGTTTTGAGGTTTTCAATTGAAGACAGCATACAACCCACAGTAACTTTATAAGATTTGGAGAAATACCTTCTGAGTTTGGTCATCCTGATACTTGTTTACTATTTGGCAGAAAATTTCAATACTTGTATAAAATAGAATCTCGATGAAGTTACAGCAATCCACAGGGTCCTCTTTGGGTCCCATAATCCATGAGGATTCAAAGAATAGAAGCTGTATCTCTACATTCTGTCTTTCTTTCTTTCTTTTACATTATGCCCTAAACATTACAGTATAACAACTTGTTACATAGAATTTACATTTTATTAGATATTATAAGCAATCTAGAGGTAATTTAAAGGATGTGTGTAGGTTATATGCAAATATTACACTATTTCATATAAGGAGCGTAAACATCTACAAGTTGTTATATCTGTAGGGTATCCTGGAACCAGTCCTCCATGGGAGCAAAGGGACCACTCTACTGTCAGTTAATGACAGATTTGCCACATAATAGGCATTTAGCCCTAAGGTTTGCAAAGATATAACCATAGGGCTGGAATGGTGGCTCAGTGGTATAGTGCTTGCCCAGCATGTGCGAGTACTTGAGTTCAAACCCCAGCACCACGTATACAATGAAGTCTTAAGCAACGAAAGCCACATAAAAAACTAAATAACAATTGTTTCTCTCTCTCTTTCTCTCTTACTGTCCCTCTCTCTTTAAAAAAATAAATAAATAAAGGAGCTGGAGCAGTGGCTCGGTGGTTATGGCGCTTACCCGGCACGCGCAAGTACACGGCTTCAAACCTCAGCAACCCACGTACACAACTAAGTGTCAGAGCAACGAAAGCCACGTGAAAAACTCAATAAAAATTGATTCTCTCTGTCACTCTCTCTCTTTCTGTCCTTCTCTCTTTAAAAAAAAAATTTTTTTTTTTAAGAAGAGGAGAGGACATTTTTTTTTTATTTAAAGAAAGAGGGACAGTGAGAGAGACAGAGAAAGGGAGAAACAACTTTATTTAGTTTTTCACATGACCTTAGTTGCTCCAACACGCAGTTGTGTACATGGTGCTGGGGTTTGAACCCAGGTCCTCGTGCTTGCCAGGCAAGCGCCAAAACCACTGAGCCACCGCTCCAGCCCCATCTTTAAAAAATTTTTAAAAAGTAAAAATAAAATTGTTCTTGTCAAGTCTTTAAAAAAAAGATATAACCATATAATTACTGGTAGTATAATGTCCTTGTATTTTATTCCCTTAATTTTGTCAGAACTTTTAGTGTAACATGGATATTCTTGTTCTCAGAATACAACAAAGAAAGAAAAGGGAAGAGAGAAGCTACCTGTGGCCTTGTAGTGAAAGAGAACACCTATAACATAGCCTAGGGCAACTTCCTTTATGTTGGGTTCCAAGAACCGAGGCAATCAGGGACCAAAGGGATGTCATAATCTGTAACATTCTGCATAATAAGGGAAATGTCTCAATTTTAATTTTGTTTCAAAGACCTTTAACAGGCAGAACTATTTTGGCCCATCTTTTGAATAGGATTTCCTTTACTTGCCTCTGCTTTAATCATGCAATGTACTAAGATTTGGGCTACTTCAAAAATTTTGTGGACTATGAGTTTAATATTCTATATGTTAAGCTTACTTAAGACTAAGGAAACCTCCACTGTTCAGCTATAATAAACCCAGATATCCTTTATAGTTAAAAACCATGCCTAAATGTTCTGTATTTCCAAGTTTCTATTAGACTGCTATGAAGTACCAGGAGAATTAAGAAATATTATTTTTGCTAATGTAGTTTATGTAATGTAAAATAAATCAATTTGGTAAGGTCTGCTATTTCTTTGTATATTTTCAGAGAATATAATATTGATTATATTAAATAGAATTTTACATCTTCCTCATAAACCAGTAGCACTCAAAGCCTGGGGTTTCACATTAAGTAACTCAACAACCTCAGAAGTAGAGGGCAGGTAGCTATTGCTTTTTAAACTTACTGGCTTTAATTCTTAAAAAATGAAAGTAGAAAAACTAAATAAAAAATGAAAGTAGAGGGATCAATTTCATGAAACATGTGTGCTCATCACCCGCCATTATCTGTACAGAACCAGTTTTCTTTCATCTCTGAACTGCCCATTCTTGCCCCATTAGTTATTTTGATATGTACTGGTTTTTGTAGCCTTGGGGTTTTTTCCTTTTCTTTTTTCCTGTTTGTTTTTCTATCACAAAAACAGAACAGATAATCTCTTTAAGAAAACACAGGAAGGTACAAAAGAATAAGAAGAGAAAAATGTCCCAAATAATCTTAACAGTAGGATAACTGATTTTAGCAAGTTAGTATTTTTTTAACTTTTTTCTCTTTGAATATGTTTTTCAGCTTAAAAAATTAGCTACGAAAATGGAAGAATTTTAAATACTTTTCTCTTGACATAATTTTTTGGTAATGTTATTCTACTACTGAGGGACATTTACATTTTCAATTTTGAAATTTTTATACATAACTCACATGCAAGAATTATCTCTTTAAATAGATAAAGCAGGGGTTGGGGATTTAGCTCAGTGGCAGAGCGCTTGCCTAGAGTACGCAAAGCCCTGAGTTTGGTCCTCAGCCCTAAAAAAAAAAAAAAAAAAAAAAAACAAAAAAAACCCCAGCAACAAATAGATAAAGCAAAAGCAAAAGTTTCTTTCAGGCATATGAATAAAAGCTCCCAAAAGGGGCAATTAGAAAGTGGGTAGCTCTGAATTATCTCCCCCACCTTCCTGAAGAATTTTCTCTTACGTTGCACCTTTGGTAGTAACAGGTAACCTTTCACATAATTTCAGAATTTCTGTTTTAAATATTCTTAGTTTAATAAGTTGTTGTTAGTCATTGTTAACAAACTAAAAGGATGGCTTTTTTTTTGTCCTTTGGCCACAGAACTAATTGAAAATATTTGTGATGCCATTAAGATTATATAGTTTTTAAATTGTTAGTGTTCTAGACCATTTTAGAATAAAATTACAAATGCCTCTTACTATTCATAATTTTAAATGGTCTTTAAAAAAAAACACATGATGGGGCTGAAACAATGGCTCAGTGGTGATGGCGCTGGCCTGGCATACGCAAGGACGCTGGTTCAAACCCTAGCACCACATACAAAACGAAGTGTCAGAGCAATGAAAGCCACGTGAAAAACTAAATAAAATTATTGATTCTCTCGCTGTCCCTCTTTTTCTTAAAATAAAACAAAACACATGACTTCTTTGTGTTTCCTGGATGTTCCTGATAGGCTTGGTCATATTAAATCTTTTATAAAACATCCAAAATATATATGTATGTATATATGTGTGTATATGTATACACATATGTATGTATATATACACATGTATGTATATATGCATATATGTATGTATGTATATACATATATGTATGTGTGTATATATGTATCAAGAAACTAATCTTCAATGTATTTAAATCTATCATTTCAATCAATATTGTTATTGGGGCTCTTACTACTTTTAATTTTACCTTATTTTCTTTAATTTTTAAAAATCTCTGCATTTGTTGCTCCTGTCTTACTTGTCTATTATTCCCACGTTGTTAACTAGTTTAGTTTCCCATAATTGCACAAATGCTTTATTAAACTATCAGTGTTCTTTGGTAAGAATAAATATATTCAAACCTTAAAAGACTTCCACAATTAATTTTTAGAAAATTGAATCATCATGTCCTCATTAGAGAATAGTCTTAGAAACAGTTCAGTTTGCCAACCATATTAGTATATAAAGTAGAAAAAGGCTTTCCTGGAGATCAGTGCTGGTAGTATTTAGCATTTTATTTAACTTCAAAAGCTAGAATTGGCGTATTTTATAACCAAGACTTAATTTCTCAACAACACTGTGAAGTAGGTTCCATTGTCATCACTATTTTACTGAGGTACTGAGAGATTTAAAAAGTTGCCCAACATAACATAAACACTGATTGGTAGATGAATTTACAGCCCATATGTTAGAAGGTAAGTTTGGGTTGGTAAGTGTGAGCCATACTAAACTGCTGGATAACAGGTTAAGGCCTGGGAAAATTCTTAATGGTTACTGTAGACTAGGTTTTTAAATCTGATGCTAACCAAAAATTACACAGGAATTATTTTCCTGAAAAGCATAAATGATACGGAAGTTACTTGTGCCCCTCCAAAATATGTACCTTATGTGAGTGACATATGGGCTTGACAGAATGGACAACCTGCTTTCTCTGACCATTAAGTTGTATTCTCTGTTCTCTTATTAAACATCTGTAGATATTAGTGTGAGTGGTTACATAGATGTACATCAATTAAAAAATATTTTATAAACCTGGAGCTTTTGTATAATTTACAAACCTACAGAAAAATTTGTAGAGAATAATGAAATGAACACACATGTTGTCAAATTCTGAATTATCTTAAGGGTTTTTTTTTCCTGTATTTGCTTAATTTTTTTTTTTTTAGGAGTAATGAGAGGGAAGATTCTAGATTTTTGTTTTAGTAATAAAACATTGCAAATACTATTCAAGTCACTGATATATACTTCTTGGATTCCATTCCCTACTTTTTTCCCATAGAGATATGCTCTCATCAGGCAAATGGTGATTTTCACTAATTGGTGGCATTATATTTGCTTTTGCATTGTTTCATCACCAACCCAATGAAAAGGGCAAATGGCAATGTCTATCTTTCTAATAAACTACTGAATGTTTAGAATAATATTTTTTCTTCATGTTGAAACTCAAATTACAACATTTTAAAAAATACTTTTGTTTTTGCCATTTGGAAGTTAGTGGAGGAGCTAGAATTAGAAGCAAACTTTTGATGTAATATAGGAAGACTTGTATAAGAAAAAAGGCCTGGACTTTTTTGTTGGGAAACATTTAATTTGCCAGACATCTCTGCCTATTTTGCAGAGATATCAAAGCTACAATTAGAGGAAGAATTTTATAAAGTGATAAGAGCTCTAAATAAATACAAGGTGATTTCTAATTTTCTTGTCTTTAATTTTGAAAATACCTTTTTCTGATAAAAATCATGTTGAAATGAAGAATATAGAATGATTAACCTTTATTAAACTTGTGATGCTTTTAAGGTAACAATAGCTCTTTCCCATTTCAATGTCTGTCTTTAGAGAGGTGGCTGACTTTCAACTATCTGTGGATTCTTTACTGGAAAACAACAATGACATTTTAAGACCAGATATTCAAGTTCAAGCCAAGAGACTGGCAGAGAAGGTATTTTCACTTTATTATCTCTATTTAACATTAGCATTTTAAAGAAAAAAAAGTACTCTACAGGCTATCTCAGCTATGGTAATGAATTTAATAGTGTTTCTTTGTTTAAGGCATATTGGAAAATATCATTTAAATTCATTTTAGCTATGTACTATGAGGCTACAGTGATTTTTCAAGTTATTTATAAAACATTCCTCTTGAGCTAACATTGTTCAATTTTTTGATTAACTACTTTAGAGTAGGACTGAAGTTTTAATTAAATTTACAGATTGAAACTGGGTGGATTTTTTAATTTTGGAAAACAAACTTGATAAATTAGAGCTGTAGATTGCAATTTTTAAAATGAGTTTCTGAGAATTAAAATATGAGGAGAAATGATTAGATGTCAATGGAATCATGATTATAGAGAAGTGATTAGATGATTTGATAAAACTGGTGTGTTTGGTATCTAAAAGGAGAATTTAAAAGATTATAGAGAATGACCAAATCTAAATTGTTAGTGTAATACCTCAGAAAAGGCAGATATTAGATAAAGTTTTTGTTGCTGTTGCTAGTGGGGTTATTATTTGTGACACAGAGTAGGTGTTTGGGATTTCTGTAGTATTGGAACAATGAAAGTCACTGTCAAAGAAAAATGATGTTTAAAGAATGAGCATGATAAAGGAACTTTGGTAACTGAGTAGGTATTTACTTGATAACAAAAATCATCTAAGATTTTTTATTAGAAAGTACACCATGTAAGGAAAGAGACAAATGAAGGAAGGAAAGAGGAGAGCGGCAGCTCAACAGTAATACAGGTTTATTCAGGAGAAACCTGTGGAGGGGGATCCAGTGGAGTCTAGAACCCATCTTCCATTTACAGACTGGAGTAGATGTAGAGGTCTAAGAGAAAAGATTAGGATGTTGCTAGGAAGTTGTCAGGGAAGGGTCCTTTCTTAGGTGGGTCCAGCGTATAGGGATAGGTGGATTTTGCTCTTAAGATGGAGGCTAAGATTCAACATGGCATTGCATAGGTCAAGTTCTACCTAACACACCAGAAATAGAATAATCTAATTAAAATATTTAATCCCTTTCTTCCCATTTCTTGCAAGTTGTCAAAAACACAAAACTAGAAGTTCTTCAGTAAACACAGGCATCTCTTTAGTTGCCTAGGTTTATCAGGAGAGTTGAACATCTAGGAGGTTAAGAAGTGAGGTGAGCTAAATTATTTACAAGCTGTGTGTTATTACAAAAGCTTTAGGGGCTGGAGCTGTGGCTCAGCATTTCGGCGCTTGTCTGTCAAGCACGAGGACCCGGGTTCAAACCCAGCACCACGTACACAACTGAGTGTTGGAGCAACTAAGGCCATGTGAAAAACTAAATGAAGTTGTTTCTCTCTTTCTCTGTCTCTCTCACTGTCCCTCTCTCTTAAAAAAAAAAAAAAAGCTTTAGTTAGGACATGACCCAGTGTCATTTTCTGTGGCTCTTGAGTGAGGTAAAGTGTTCACTGCATGATAGATACAGAATTTGAGGTGAAGGAAAAAGAAAAGAGAAAGGAGAGACTCGGAATACAAAATACCATTCTAGTTGGAACAAAAAGAAAATGTATTTACCTAAATAGAATGATGGAACTGAAGATAGGCTAAGCCTGAGGTCCACCTGTAATGACTGTAAGAGGTGACACACCTTGTCTTTGAAAGCCAGTTTATAGTATTTGAACTGTATGCCTTAAGGACTTATTATGTAAATGCTTATTTTATACAATTTATTATCTTTCTAGCTTAAATGTGATACAGTGGTGAGTGAAATCAGCACTGGTCCAGGAACTGTAAATTTCAAAATAAACAGAGAATTATTAACAAAGGTAAGAATGAGTTATTGTCCAGCCATTATGCTTTCTTTCTCTTCTTTAGTTGCACTGATATTCCTCCTGCTCTGAAACTCATTATACCTCCTCTTGCCTCACAGTCTTTGTGCTTAATGATCCTGTAGCCACTCCAGTTTAACAGCTGCTCACCTGTCACATCTTGAGATTTTCTGGGCAGTAGATTTCTGATCTTTTCATTTGTATTCTCATACAGAACTGTGCATCTCTCCTTTACAGACCCTACCAGAGATGTTAAATTTCCTTTTTATTTGTGGTTAGTGTCACTTGTCCTTTAGGGTTAATAGCAGCTATTTGTTTTCACTGTTGGATCTCCAGCTTTTAGCATAGTGCCTGGCATTTGGATAACTACTTGTTGAATGAATACATCAGTACTGTATTGAATCCAAGAAACGGATGCTAGTTTCTGTTCTCTCGTAGTCAGTCTATAGCCTATTGGAAGCATAAGATGTATACAAAAGAAACCATAAGCCTTTTCTTTCAATCAGACAATAAATATTAAACTCCCTCCAAAAGATAGTATAATAAGCATAAGAAGATTCAGAGATGGAGGAATCAGGATGACTTGGAGGCATTGGAGAAATTTCATAGAATAAAAACAGGTAATCCTGATAAGGTAGTGGTTTGAGACCTTTAGGTGAAAATACGGCACAGTGTTGGGTTGTCCAGTAAATACTGAAGTCTTGAATTGAAAATGACTGTAAAAAACAAAATTTCTGATAATTAAATTTATTATAGGTTATATAATTCACATGAATTTGCCCATCAGTCCTATAATTCTGGACAGTTAGTGTTTTCTATTTGTTTCTAGATCACTGGATTTTTAAAATTCTTTTTTCACTCTTCAAGGTAAATTAATCAAATCCCCTCAGACAACGACATTTGGTTTGAATTTGTTAAAGCATATCTATAACCTGCTGTACTCTTGATATCATTTTATGTCCACTTAGTGAACCACAGAGTCTATTTCACTACTTTTTTTTTTTTTTTTTTTTTAAAGAGAGAAGGACAGAGAGAGAGAGACAGAATCAATTTTTATTGAGTTTTTCACATGGCTTTCCTTGCTCTGACACTTAGTTGTGTATGTGGGTGCTGGGATTTGAACCCGTGTACTTGCTCATGCTGGGCAAGTGCTTTAACTGTCGAGCCACAGTTACAGCATTAGGGGCTCCAGCCCCCTAATTCACTATTTTTAAATAAGTGACTCTTTTCACTTATTTTCTGTGTTTATGGAAGTAAAAGTGCAGCTTACCAAAACTGCCTTCCACATATTAAGGCACTTGTTAGACAACAGTATTTTCCCTCTTTTTTCTAAGATAGGAAGATGTACTGTGTTAAATGAAGTTTTGCCATTAAAGGTGGCTTAACTAAAACATATGTTTTATGTTTTAAGGTCAAGCATTTGTTGTGCCCAGTTTACGAATCCCCCATGACCACCAGGGAGCCGTCTCTGAAGCAAAAGCAAGAGGGCCTTTATTGCAAGCTCAAGCTTGGGCTCACAGCGTTCTCTGACACAGCAGGTACTAGCTGAGAGCCCTGAGTCTCGATTTAGTGGGATTTTTATGAGCCCCACAGTAGAGCGGGAAATTTGAACAAAGCAAAGTACACGATTGGCTAATCTTTCAACATACATGGTTTTCATTGGCTTAGGGTACCCAGGTCTTAATTTATTGACACAGATGGTTTGGAATGTTAGGCATTGGCTTGTCAGCTCCCAATCAGTTATTTGCCAAAGGCCAGTCCTAATCTTGACTTGAGGTAAACTCTTCGTTCTAGTGGCCTTCCTGGAATCAGCTATCTGAGCTCCAGGAAATAGAATCCTAGGCCTGAAATCTTTCTTGCCCTAAATGCAGCCTGTCATGGCCACGGTTCAGCTCCCTTTACACATTTATTTACATAATAATTTTAAAATACAACAGCTTTTAAGTTTTATGATTTATTACAAGTAACAAATCAGAATTTTCTCTGGTCTATGGATGGCTACTAACTTGCTTATTAAGAATATTTCCAGGGCTGGAGTGATGGTTCGGCAGTTACGGCGCTTGCCCGGCATGCGCAAGCGCATGTGCATGGGTTCAAACCCCAGCACCCATGTACACAACTGAGTGTCAGAGCAACAAAAACCATGTGAAAACTCAATTAAAAAAAAATGATTCTCTCTCTCTCTCTCACTGTCCTCTCTTTTAAAAAAGAAAAAAAAAAAATTCCAGACCTGGAGCGCTTGCCTGACATGCTCAAGTATGTGAGTTCAAACCCCAGCACCATGTACACGACAAAGTCTTGGAGCAATGAAAGCCACATGAAAAACTAAATTAAAAAATTGTTTAGGGCTGGAACGGTGGCTCAGCAGTTAAGGAGCTTGCCTGGCATGTGCAAGTACTCGAGTTCAGACCCCAGCACCACATATGCAATGAAGTGTCCCAGGAATGAAAGTCATATGAAAAACTAAAATTGTTTCTCTCCCTCTATCATTCTCTTTCTCTCTCTCTGTCTCTCCCTTCCTCTCACTGTCCCCTCTTTCTTTAAAAAAAAAAAAGTGTTTAAAAAAAAAAAGAATATTTCCAAATTCTTCTCAGTTAACAATGAAGGGCCAAGAATTAGGGATTTGAAGTCCAACAACTCATTCTCACATGGAAATTCTCCCTTCCTTGCAGCTTTGAGAATCTGAATCTTAGTGTTCACAGTAGACTTGCTCAGTATCACAGAAAAGATGCATCCTAGAGCATTGACAGTGTAATCTGAAAATAGTATTAAATGTGTAAGAAAAGAGATGAAAAATGAAGGAAATAAAGAGAGGAGAGAGTACAGCTCAACAGCAACACAGGTTTATTCAGGTGAAATATTCAGGTCCCTGCAGAGGGACCCAGTAAGTGTGGGCCCCACCTGCTACTTACAACCTGGGGTAGATATTGAGAGAATGAGTGGGAAGCGGGCCAAGGTGGAGTTTTCTGGCTAAACTGGGTTTTTTTGGTAGGTGGGGATTAGGGGATTAAACTGAGTTTCTCAGTCCAGTAGGGATCCTCTGATTAGGTTCTGAGACATAGGTTCAGATATGGGCTTGAGTATGTAGATTCAGGTGTTTGCTGCTTGGCTGAGTGGCTTCTGGTAATTTCCATATTCATCAAAATGTACCTAGGCTGTATGTTATAGTTTTATTGCTATGTATTATAATTTTAATGATACTTCTTAGTTGCTCAAAGCCTGTATTTTTGTACATTTTATTCAGTTGTTTTAGACGTTAGGCAGTTGCATGTCTTAATTTTTCAGATCACGTCAAGATAAAAATTTTAATCTTCTTAGGACCAACAATGAATTAATACTTCTGTGCTTAATGAGTAATCATAATGGCATTGTTAAGAGCTGTTGATGCGGGCGGGCGCTTGATATGAGGCGGGATTTTCTCCTCCCACTGGTGAATGGAGTTTGGGCTCACTACAGATTCTAGCAGCCAAAATAGCCTATTTTTAGTGTTCTAGGGCTAATCCCAGTTAAAACTGGAAATTTGGGCTGGCGGCAGATCTCTGTGGCCAAAATAGTTTTAGCAGCTACCCAGCTAAGACCTGGGTTTTTCCCTGCTACTTTTGAGCAGTGCATTGCGGCTTTGGACATTAACCCCGGTAAGTTGGCGCCAATCTTCTGTGGTTGAAAAATAGTCAACAGACAACCATGGAAGGGAAGAGTAAAAAGAACAGGATTTATTAAGGAAGGAGAGCAGAGTTTCCACAAGGCAGAGGGGTACCTGGAAGCAGGATACCTCTTATGTATGTTAGACCAGGGTTTATATTGGTTTGGAGTATTGATGTGGGATTTTTGAGATGAGGTTCTCTGCTTCCACTGGCAAATGGAGTCTGGGCCAACTACAGATTCCAGCAGCCAAAATAGCCCGCTTCTAGTGTTGGCAGCTATTCCCAGTTAAAACTGGGAATTTGGTCTGGCTGCAGGTTTCTGCAGCCCAAATAGTGTTAGCAGCTACCCAGCTAAGAGCTGGATTTTTCCCTCCACTCCTTTTGAGTGGTATGTTGCAGCTCTTGATGTGGAAATTCACCCTGGGAATCCAGTGCCAAGCTCAGGGTTCTTATCTCACAAATTTGATGAATAAAATCCATGGGCAACCAGAGAAGGAGGAATAAAAAGGAGTAGGATTTATTTAAGAAAAGAGAGCAGAGACTCCACAAGGTGGCAGGTACCTAGAAGCAGGACATCTTCTAATGTACGTCAGGCCAGGGATTATATTGATTTGGGTATAAGCCTTTAAGATTCTCATAAAGCCTCATTGAGAAAAGCACCAACTTCTTTGGTTAAACTCTATGCAAAACAGGCATTGAAACTAAGCACCAGTCTTTGGTTAAAATCTATGCAAAACGGGTAGCAATTCTTTCCAAGTTCCCATCTATGTCCATCCCCACTTCTTAGTCATCCCCCCCAAACCCCCACAAAGGAGTTGCTCCCATAGGTGAGCCTCATGGTCATTGCATTTGAAGGTCCTGGGCATACCTGTCAATCATTCTCTGATGGCTAACTTCTAGGTGTGGTTGAATGGGGCCCATGGTCCTGACTACCTAGCCATTTTACTATCCTAAAACTGTCTCAGTTAATCCTTGATTAAGATGCATACAAAGTAGGCTTTGAGAAAAGCACCAGCATCATTGGTTAAACTGTGTAAAACAGGCATTGAAAGGAAGCATCAAAATCATTGGTTAATATCTATGTAAAACAGGTAGCAAATCTTCCCTAGTTCCCATCTGTATCTACCCCTACTTCTTGGTTTTCTTGCCTCTGGGACAAAGGAGTTGCTCCCACAGGTGAGCCTCAAGGTCTTCTGCATTTGAAGACCCTGGGCATGCCCATTAATATCTCTACTGGCTAGCTTCTACATGTGCTTGAACAGGGCCCATTGTCCTGACTACCTAGCCATTTTACTATCTCTCCTAATCTGTCTCATTGTTAGTTTGATATTAAGCTTCCGTTTTCCAGTAGCTTGCACATGACTTTTAAAAGCCATAACTTTTTCAGCTTAGAGGGAGAAAAGAAAATACGGTTTTAATCAAGCAGCAAAAAATGCAGACAAAATTCTATCTTTATTGGTCAAATTCAACTTTAGGTGCTCTATCAAAAAAAAAAAAAAGCCTACGATAAAGAAATAACTAATTTAAATGGCTCCGTTACTTCTGAGTTTTTGCCCAAGGGCAGTGGATGCATTCACGTCACATATAGTTCCCATGAACACATGAAAAGAATGAACGATTTTAAGTACTTTACATCTATTGGCCAAAGAACTGACCAGGCAAGTAGGCAGTGATAGGGTGAGAAACAGAAAGTCTGATGGTGCATTTTCAAAATGCAGTCTTGAAATAGCGGTCCACTTTATGCTTTGAATATAGCCCTTGCTGCTCTGCCATTGGGACTTATTTTTAAAAGGGCACGTTTCTTTCTTCTCTCTCCTTCCTCCTCACTAATTTCTCCCTCTCCCTAATCTCAGGGGAAACAGGATTACCTTTGTTCACCAGCCAGGGCTGAGTTCTTTGTCCTTGAGCACCTTAGGAACAAAGACTTCGGGAAGGGTACTGGAAGACCTCAGAAAGGACTAACTACCAAATTAACAAGTGAATGGCAGCTCTGGAGGGAGAACACCTGACACTTAGCTTTTAAAACTCTCCTTTCCCCCCTGATGGGCAGAATCACAGCCTCTGGGACAGGAGTCACTTGTGTTTTTCCTTTGCTTGCAAAGCAATAAAATGAACCTTCTTTTTCCTTTGTCTCAAAACTGTGGCCTCATTATTGAATTGTCATTGGGGACAAGGATCAAGCTTTTGCTAAGTCTTAAGATAAAAGGAAGCCATCTTAGGTAGGGATTCCTGTGCTCAGAGATAATCCATTTTAAAATTCCTTATCAGTCCATTAAACCTCTAGCTCTTTTCTGTGCCCACCCCAATTTTATATTAGCCAATCACGCAGACTGTACCCCTGAGCTTCTCCAATCAGTAAGGGGCAGGATTATGTCAGGTTGGAGATATAAGCAGGTGTGCTTATCAGGTTCCCTTTGTGAGCTTACCATTCTATGAAAGTAAAGTTTGCCTTGCTTACCCACTTTTGGGCTCAGGTTTGATTTTATGGCACCTGAGTAATTTCTGATAATTTTATGTCTAACAAGAGCTTTCTTAGAAGTTCTGATGAGAGCAATAGGGAAAAAAACATAAAATGATAAAATTGTTGGAATACTCATTAATTTGCTCTAGCACTACAAAAAGTCAAATTATTGAAAGATTTATTTCTGATTTAAACCCTTTATGCATCAATGTGTAAGTTGTTGAGTACAATAGCTTATATTTAAATATGTTTTGATAAATGAATGAGTTCATTCATTTATTGGAAGACTGGAGAACTTGAGTAGCTCCCGGACATTCTGTAGTTAAAAGATTTCATTTATGTATCCGCTAATTTAAGAAATCTCCTGCTTATTTTTTCCCAGGGACTGTTAGTGAGATCTAAAGATAAATTGTCTTGGATTCTGACCTCTAGGAACTTAAGACCTGAAAGGAAAGTATTAAAAAAAATTATAGTGTAACATGTGATTAGTGTAATAATGTGATGAACATAAGATATAATCACCATGGTAAAGAGAGGTACACCTAAATCTCTCTTGAGGTTGAAGGGCATAACCTTGAATTGGGATAAAAAGAAGTAGAATGTACCTGGGAGACACAGGATAGGTATGCCAGGCAGAGGGGACAGTT
This sequence comes from Aplodontia rufa, assembly GCA_004027875.1. Lineage (NCBI taxonomy): Eukaryota > Metazoa > Chordata > Mammalia > Rodentia > Aplodontiidae > Aplodontia > Aplodontia rufa. The sequence continues at coordinate 27,746 of PVKS010017742.1, forward strand.
AGGCCAGAGTAGTCAGTGAAGAACATGACATTGTCTGGAAATTGGCAGACAACAGAGTATGGTTTGCACATAGGAGAAGTACAAGAATTGATGTGAAGGGTATTTGTGTTTTCTGCATAAGAGTTTGAACTTTACCCTATATTATTTTATTTTCCATATTATGTATTTCAAAGGTGGCATAAGTGATGATTTTTGGTAGTATATCCTTTATTTATTTAGTACCAGGGATTGAATGCAGTGTCTCTTAACCACTGAGCCACATCCTGCATGTTTAGTTTTTGTTTTTTGGGTTTTTCTTTGTTTTGTTTAATGACATAGGGTCTCACTAAGTTGTACAGGGCTTTGCTAAGTTAATGATGCAGACTTTGAATTTGCAGTCCTCCTGCCTCAGCCTCCCAAGCCGATGGGATTACAGGCATGTGCCACTGGGCCCTAAATTTCATTTTAATTAAAAAAACTCAACACTTCTAACCCGTGAATTTTGAGTTTTACAAATGTACCTTTTAACAAATAAATTTCTCAAGTTTAAATAAACAAAGTTGATATGCATATAAAGTAGTCAGACCAGAAATTGATAAAATCTTTTAATGGTTGGAAATCACTGAATGATTTAAATAGAACATAGACTTGATTAAATGTATGTATTATTGGGAGCTGGGGTTGTTACTTAGTGGTAGAGCACATGCTTAGTACACATAAGGCCCATGGGGTCAATCCCCAGTTGCCCACTCCCCCAAAAGAAAAGAAAAAGAAGGAAATATGTATGTTAAACAAGAGATGGATGTGTCTTCTTGTGGTTTTTGCAGATAGATAAAGAAGGTCTAAATGAGGACAGAGAGGATAGCTGTGAGAATGTTTAGGAGGTAGCAGACAGAGGGCTTGGTGGTGAAGAGGAGATTGTTTATGCAAGTTGAAGGAAAATTATAAATACTGGGATCTCATAGGTGCATATGAAGTAAAATATTGTTGAGTGAGTGGGAGAGTATAGAACAAGTGTATTCCATTCAAAGTGCTCAAGAAACATGTCCAGTCCTGAGTTGTATATATATCAGTCTGCACCACAAGAGGGATTGTTGAGATAGATCATAAATGAAGTCTTAGAGAAGTGGTTTAAGTTGCCTAGAAGTACAAAATTAGAATCTAGAAGCAAGAATGAGAGCACAGGGCAGATGGTAGAAGAGCCAACAAAGGAAGCTGAGAAGCAAAAGTTAGGAGGGGAGAGAAGTGTTCTTTCTACAGTTAAAGCATATGGTTGCAAAGAGAAAGGAGTAACCGCAAACTAAGATGGTGTTTGAAAAGTGGTTACCTCAGGGGAAAGGAGAGAAGGGACCAGGATGAGGACAGATGATCAGAGGGCCTTTAGACTTTAGCCTTATCTTAAATATTAGTTTTTTTTTTTATTTTACAAGAATGTATTCGTTAAAGTATATATTAAACAAAGTTTAAATGTTTAATTGTGTGCATGCGAGGACCCAGGCTTATACCCCAGTACCACATACAAAACTAGTAAGTGTTGGAGCAATGAAAACCAGATGAAAAACTAAATCAAGTTGATTCTCTCATTATCTCTCTCACTCTCTCTCTAAAAAGAAAATATTAATTCTGAGAATAGTTAGTGAAATGGTAGAGAAGTTGGGTAGCAGATAAGACTGATTACCAATAGGAGATTCAGAAAGCAACTTTTATTAAAGTTGCTTATGTTGTGCCAGAGAAGTCCATGAACTTTTATTATTATTATTAAATAGAATTCTAACATTGTCATTATCTTTTGTGGAGTCTACCATTCATTACATACAAAGGGATGGGAAGTAATAAAGATATGTGTACCTTAAACTTAGAACAGTCTGAATATGGACTTCTCACTAATGTTTACCTCACCACTTGCAGCCGCCTTGTCCACATTTCTTGGAGTATTAATATTTATTGGGCCTCTGTATATGACAGGCACTACTCAATTTAACATCTGTATACTAATTCTTTCTCTGTATCCTGCTGAGTTTAAAAAGAGTACTATTTTCTTTGTGTCATTGTGCAAATACTATTTGTGAACCTTGGTTTTTGCATTAAATGGGAAATGTTGCCCATCTTTAAGATTATGAGACTATAGGGCTAGAGTGGTGGCTCAGCGGTTATGGCGCTTGCCTGGTATGTACAGGTACTCAGGTTCAAATCCCAGCACCCATGTAAACAGCTAAGTGTCAGAGCAACGAAATCTCTGTTAAAAACTCAATAAAAATGGATTCTCTCCTTTTCTCTCTCTCTCTCTCACTCAGTGTCCTTTTCTCTTTAAAAAGAAAAAAGATTATGAGACTATAAAAGCACTTAGTCTTGAACCAACTAGCACACTGAGGACGTTTTGTCTTCTAATGGTTTTTTTGTTTGTTTTTTGCAGTGCTAGGAATCAAACCCAGGGCCTCCCACATGCTAGGCAAGTGCTCTTCCACTAATGTACATCCTGAGGTCCCTGCAAATGTTTCTTTTTTCTTTCTTTCTTTCTTTCTTTTTAAGAGAAAGCGGGACAGAGAGATTGAGTTTTATTTAGCTTTTCATCTGGTTTTCATTGCTCCAGCATTTAGTTGTATGTATGGTGCTGGGTTTCCAACCCAGGTCCTTGAGCATGCCAGGCAAGCGCTCTAGCCCCTACAGATGCTCTTTAAATGTTGATTGTATATATTGTTTTACTTCTTTCTCTGCCTGTTCCATTTAGTGAACATCTTAACCAGTTTTTTGACAATAAAATTCCTCACATCCTGAATTACCTTTTTAGGACCCAAAATGCATTTGGTGAAGCAAAACTAATATAAAGTAAATAACAGTGTATCAACAGTGATTCCATACCCTACTTTTGTTGTTACTACTGTTATGGGGTACCAGAGATTTTTTTGGGGGGGGTGCTGAGGGCAGAACTCTGGGCCTTGCGCATGCTAGGCAAGTGCTCTGCCACTAAGCTAAATCCCCAACCCCTGACACCCTAATGTTTGAAAAAAATATCATCACCATTAGCAAAAAACAAAGTATAAATTTTGTGAACTATATAATAGTTCTGAGTTAGTTGCTAAAAATTAACCTAGAATATATTTTGGAAGTTTCTGCAGGATTTCCTTGTTTTGCACTCATGTAGCCAATAGGCATTTAATTATATGTTCTTATATTTGTTTCCTATGATTATTCATGATCTTTTAGTATCACAGGAGCTGCAAAACCATGTGTGCATCAGTTAACACATTCCTGTGGGGTGGGAAAAGTTTTTGCTACATGACTTAGCAGTACCTTGGGAAAGGTACTTAATCTATTTTTCTTTTCTCATAGTACCCATTTCTGAGGCTATTATAAAAATTAAATGAATTAATATATAATTATATATAAGAATTAAATAATTAATGCATACATAGCATAGCCTTTGCACTTAAATAGTAGATGCTGCTTCTTAGTTTGTTGTTACTATTTGTTATAGGACTTCCAGCAGTTACTTAACCTCACTAAGCTTCAGTTTTCTCATCTTTAAATATCTATATCATTGGCTACTATAAGTATGAATAGATGTGATTTATGAGCATAGTGCCCCATCAGTTTTCACTGTGATTAAGACTGGTGCGACGGGCATTAGCAGCAGGGAGGTTGGTGCTGGAGGTGGTGCAGCTGACAACGCTATAAAATTCTCAGCTTCGTCAATTAGAATGAACAAATTAGCAGTATTTAATTCTCAGTAACAAAGTAATTAAGAACTTTGCAATTTTGTTCTATTGTTAAATCCTTTTATATTTCAGGCAGTGTTACAACAAGTAATTGAAGATGGCTCAAAATATGGACTAAAAAGTGAACTTTTCTCTGGTATTCCCCAGAGGAAGATTGTGGTTGAATTCAGGTGAGTATCCATCTTCTGTGTGGATAATCAAGTTTACTGGGTAGGGAGTGTTAACATGCTTATCTTTTTGGGAATCTCACTAAATTACATGTGTAAAAGTTGAAAAATAGTGACATTATATTATCCTTGTAAGATCATGGTGAAACAATCTTTCTGCCATTAATAAAATAAATAAAAATGGGTTTTTGGGCCTCCATTTCAAAAAACATGTCTAGCTATTACTTTTTTCTTTAAATAGTGAACAGTTGCCTTTTTGATATTTTGAAGAATATTCATTTTAGTAGACTCTTAAAGCAGAGTCATATGGTTATTACCATATTAAGAATTTTTTTTTAAAGAGAGAGAAAGAATCAATTTTATTTGTTTTTCAAATCTGGTTTGTATTTTTCTAACAGTTGTGAATGAGGTGCTGGATTTCGAACCCAGGTCCTTGCACATGCCAGGCAAGCACTGAACCATGGTTTCAGCTTCAGAATTTTTGGTTTTTAAATGAAACAAAAAAGACAGAGCCTTTTTTTCCCCATCTGGTTTTGTTTTTCCTCCTTAGTAGTGTATGTGGTGCTGGGGATTGAACACAGGTCCTCGCACATGCCAGGCAAGCACTGTACCTCTGAGCCACCTTTCCAGCCCCCATACTAAGAATTTTAAAGTAACTTGATTACCAGAGAACAAAGCCTTGCAATATTTGTAACATATATATTTTTTTAAAGTAATAGACATAGCTTGAAGTTTTAATATGCCTCTAAATAGCCTTCATTTAACTTTCTGATATGCTGTCAGTACAACTAGTATTTGCACTGTCCTGAAATAATCAAAAATATAAAGGGAACACTAAGAACTAACTTAGTTGTATAGGTGACAGTTTGATAGCTCAAAAAAATTATCAGATAATATGTTTTTCTTCCTAACAGATGAAAAGTCTTGATGAATTGCTTTTTCACTTAGAAAAATAGAACTTGCTAGAGCCTTTTGATTTCTTATGTATTTATTCCTGTGGAGAATTTTTATGTATTGATTTTTTTTTTTAAGAGAGAAGGACAATGAGAGAGAGAAAGAATCAATTTTTGTTTAGTTTTTGAAGTGGCTTCTTTGTGTACATGGTGCTAGGGTGTGAACCTGGGTCCTCGCCAGGCAAACACCATTAACTACTGAGCCCCACCTGTGGAGAATTTTAAGAATCAATTGGGAAATGTTTTATATATACTATCTTATTATGATAATTTATGGTAATAACTTTTTTTTTTTTTAAGAGAGAGGGACAGTGAGAGAGACAGAGAAAGAGAGAAACAACTTTATTTAGTTTTTCTCATGGCCTTAGTTGCTCCAACACTTAGTTGTGTACGTGGTGCTGGGGTTTGAACCCGGGTCCTCGTGCTTGCCAGGCAAGTGCCGAAACCGCTGAGCCACCGCTCCAGCCCCTGGCAATAACTTTTTAAAACTTAGTTATGATCGCCAGCTGGCTAATCAGAGAAAAGAATGATTTTTCAGATTCTACATGTGTATTGTCTGTCACTCACTTGTGTTCTTAGAAGGAGCAAGACCTATAAGACTCAAACTTATCAGTTTGTAAGGACTAGTTGAGTAAACTACTGCTCCTAATGGAGCAGCCGATTATGGAAATCTTGCACTGCAGTAGAGCACCATCATAATTTTAAAATTTGAGTTTTGTTTTGTTTTATTTTGTTTGGTTTTTAAAGAGAGAAGGGCAGTGACAGAGAGAGAATCAATTTTTATTGAGTTTTTCACATGGCTTTCATTGCTCTGACATTTAGTATAAACATGGGTGCTGGGGTTTGAACCCATGTACTTGCGCATGCCTGGCAAGCGCTGTAACCACCAAGCCACCGCTCCAGCCCCTTAAAATTTGAGTTTAAACATCTGTTGCATAATAAAGAGGAGAGGAACTTCCTACAGCCATCCTCATATCAGAGAGAAGCTATACTAAAAGCCATCCCTCTAAGAAAATAGCCTGTCCTTTCAGTCCTCTCTTCTTGAATAAGAAAGCACTAAAAATGAGAGGCAAACTTCAGTTAAGCTCATGGACAAAAACTGCCACCAGTTTTTGTAAATACTTTTATCAAAACATAACTATGCACAATCCTTTGTATTTTATCTGCAATGGCAGCTTTGATGTTACAGTGGCAATTGAGCAGGGTTGAACTAATTTGAATTTAGTAGTTGAGAGACCAGAAAACCCAAAAGCCTATTAAAATACTTCCTGTCTCTCCTCCTTTTTTTTTTAATTTTTATTAAGCAGAGGATAACAAACAGGTGACTGTGTCTGCCTTAGGTTTTTCCATTCACACCTCCCCTTTCTTACCCGTCATTGGAATGAGGTGCAGCATAAGGCACCCTTCCTGTCTTAGGTTGATAAGGCGGTTGAAAGGATTTTCCCGTCACTGACTACCAGCCCCTTGAGCTTGCATTGCTGACTTATGGTCATCAACTCTGAGGGCAGCATAAGCTTGCTTGATTCTTTCCATGCCTTTTTACCACAAGACCAATCACAAAGCACTTAATAATAATGACACTGGCCACTCTTCTCTAGGACTTAGCCAAATTGCTAGCCAAAGCTTAGTCCAGGCAGGTTATAAACACACACAGACCCAATGTCCACCAAAATGTCCATTACAAACAGTAACAAGATGACTCTGAAATGGGGTAAAAACCAGACCCCCAACAATTTTCCCCTATATATTTTTAAGTCCACAATCCTTGACCCTTTTAATTTTTGTATTCTGGTGCAATCTTTACAAAATATTCTCAATCACTTCAAACTTTTTATACCTTTTGCACACAGGATTACACTTGTTAAGAGTTTTAAGTCCCATCAATCTTGCTTTCTTTTAGTGAAAAGCCAAATCAAAGCAATCTTAAATTACCCTTTTTAGTTTTCAACTTAAAAGGTATATCTAGCAAACCCAAATATGTTACCTTATAGAAACTAAATCAAGATTAACAATGTTTTACAAAGTGAGATTTTGTTTTTGATATTTAAAACATTATAACAACAAAACAAGTAAAAAGAACTAGGGTTCACTTAAAATGGATTTTAAGAAAGGTAAAACAGTTCTCTGTTCTCTGTATTTACTTGAGATACTTCAATGTCAGCAAAAAATATACAAATAAACACATTCCTCATCTAGCCAATATTTTAATAATCCACAGTATAAATCTGTGCATAAAAGGTCCTTTTATGACTACGGATCCTAGATATCTCTGATCCCATGATTTATACCCTTCCTGGTATCCAGATTCTATACAGCTTATCAATGGCCGCTTTCCGCGTGCCTAGTTTCACTTTAATTTGCCTGCTTTCCGCGTGCCTCGTTTCACTTTAATTTGGCCACTTTCCGCGCGCCTGATTTCAGTTAAACTGGACCGCATTTCGAGTGCCCGGATAGCCGCAATACCGCGAACGTCAAGGCTGCCTTTTCCCTTTAAATTATTAATATCTTTTTTCCTTTTCCAACTCTAATTTATGCGCGCTCATCTACACATGAATACAGACACACAGGGAAATCACAAAAATACAGAAACCAAATACACAACAATACCACAAACACACAAAGACTTACAACTTGACACAAATTCGACTACTAAAGGACGTCCGACGCTGTCTTACAGCCACTTGCTTAGTCCCTTGGGAGGACTCTTCTGTTTAGTTCGAGGTGCTTAAAATTGGTTTTCACTTCCCCGTACGGGCCACCATTTGCCCGGTCCCGGCAGGCAGGAACCGGACAAGTCTCTCATTCAGGCGGTGAACTGAGGTTAAAATAGACCCACTGGTCTTAAGTTCTCCAAACACTTTATTTTTCCCTTAACCGAGGCTAAAGGCCTCCAGGCGCTTCCCGCCTTCCCTCTCAGAGTCAAGGCCCTTAAGGCATTACGTTTAGAGTCAAGGCTATTCACATTCAGAGTCCTTGTTTCTACTGCCATACCAGAGTCCCTGTTTCTGCAGCCGAGGCTCTTACTGCCTGCATCTTCTACCGCTGCTGATCTCTCTGCCGTCGCTGCTGCTCTGGTTCTATGCTTTCACTGGTCCTCGCTTCTGCTGCTTGCTTCTTCCATGCTTCTTCTCTGTGTGCTTCAGGACAGGGCGGGCTGGCTGGCTGGCTGGCTGCTTGCTCTTCCAGGACAGGGCTGCTTCTTCTTTGGCTACTTGTTTGCTTGCCCTCTGGCTGCTTGCTACTCTATTTTTATCCATTACAACAGCCAATAGGGGTATCCAATTGTAACAAATGAGTGGCCGAATACCTTAGTCATGCGGTCAGGCAATTTGTTAATTACAAGCCAGCTGGACCCCTTAGAGTTGTTTACCACCAATTCTTTTACAAGCCAGCTGGGCCTCATGTTGGGGAAATCCCCAACACTGTCTGTTTAAGAAAACGTTTGCCACATATTGATAAATGCCTTAAAACAACAACCACTTTAATGGTTGAATCATTAGAATGAACCATATGACAGGAAATAGGGGATGGAGGTGGTTTCAGCTCAGTGATACTTCTACTTGCCTGAGGTCTCTCATGTAACTGTTGGTCCTCTGGAGACATTAGAGGGACTAGAATCTAAGGTAGCACATTGATTGACTTATCTGGCCCGGCCTTCCTCTTTGTCCACATTCTTTCTCCAGCAGGATATCAGACATCTGTCATAGTGCTCAAGACTCCAAGATAGTAGAAGCATCTAGAACATCACTTCTCTCATAGTGTTCTGATCAAAGCAAGTCACAAGATCATGCCCAGGTTCAAGGGAATGAAAATAGACTATAACTGTTAGTGGTGAAAGTGGCACTCTGTGGCCATGTTTAATTATTTTAATTCATGTCTTTTTTTTTTTTTTTTTAAGAGAGAGGGACAGTGAGAGAGACAGAGAAAGAGAGAAACAACTTTATGTAGTTTTTCACATGGCTTTAGTTGCTCCAACACTTAGTTGTGTACATGGTGCTGGCTGTGGTTTGAACCCGGGTCCTCGTGCTCACCAGGCAAGCACCAAAACCGCTGAGCCACCGCTCCAGCCCCATAATTCATGTCTTTAAATTGAGGAAGGACACACAGTTTTCTTTTCTGGGGAGGTACTTTAGAACCATATTACTGTTAAACTCCTTTGGATTACCTAACCAGCAGGTAAAGGAAAGCTAGTAGGGTGGCATTATAGCATCTGCTACTGTGCTTTCATCCTTGAAATAATGCCATTTTAAGTTTCTTAAAACTTGAAAAGTTGCCACTGGTACTTACTTTTAACATCATCTACATTTTCACTTTTACAATCCCTTCTCCCCAACTGAGTTCTCAAAATAACAAGACTTCAGTCTTCTTTTCTCACTGATTCCTAGGCTTTTCTCCTAAGTTTTTCTTTTCGATATAGTATTCCTTTTTTTCCTGCTTTTTAAAAAGTGTCTGAAGAAAACCTGTTCTATTTGAGTTCTATATTCTTGTAGGCTTTCGTGTGGCAATTTGTTTATGGATTTGCTTCTGCTCTCTTTCTAAAGCAGTTAAAGAAGGCTGAAGTTTAAATGAGCATCTGAGGGGCTGGGGCTTTCTGCTAACAGCCAAAATTCTATTGCTCTTAATTGGGTGTATTCTTACCAACTTCTAGCAATAATCAGTTTATAACTTTGGCCCCCACATTAATGCTGTTACAATCATTATGGCTGAGGTTGCCAAAATTGATACCTGTTGTTTGCCTTTAAGCCAGATATAATTATTGGTTACATATTGTTTTCACCAAAGGTATTTGCTGATCCTACCATCTCTTTTTTGTGGCAGTTAACATTGTTGTAGTCATAGTAGGAACCACAGAGTCAGTTCCTATACAGTTAAGGCTGTATATTGTTTGCATTGGCTGTTGTTATATTCTGAGAGGTCTTGAGAATCTACAGGGACAATAAAAGTTCATAGGTTATGGATTCTGCTGCTGAACTTAACTCTCCCTGACAATACTCGAGCTCAAAGAAGGGAGGAAACAAAAATAAATAATTAAACGAATCGAAACCTTTAACACGGACAAAGGGAGGAACAATCACAGAGGGAATTCAGGTCCCATCTGTTGACATGTATCCACATATCAAATCCAGATAGAAACCTCAGAACACATAAGATAATTATACACAAAAGGACACTCATAAAATAAGAGGAAGAGAAATCCACTTCAACTGATGCACAAGAATAAGACCATTGAAAATGTTAAAACGGATAGACAAATCTCCACCCCCAACCCACAATCCCCCAACAAAGGACCCCCATAATAGTAAAGTAGTTGGAAACACACAAAAAGATGATTAAAAATGGTTATCAAATTTCTCAATGAACTAAAAGATTTAAGAAAGGAATTCAGAGAGCAATTATAGCAGGTGAAAGACTATATTAATAAAGAACTAGAAATAGTGAAAAAAATATAACTCCTAGAAATAAAAGACAAGGTCAATCAAATTTCAAACTCCCTTGAAGGTATCAATAACAGATTAGAAGGTGTAGAAAAGAGAAACTTAGCCCTTGAAGAAAGAACTTTAGGCGTTGAAGACAGGACAGATGATCTCAAATATACAGAAAGTAAAGGGGGGGAAATCAGAACATAACAGATATATACAAGATCTTATACTAGATCTCTTGGAAGTTCAAAAGACCAAATCTGACAATCATGGGGATAGATGGAAACCTGGAGATACAAACTAAAGGCTTAAAAAACCTTTTCAATGAGATTGTTACAGAAATTTGCTCCCATATTAGAAACTAGACAGACATCATCATACAGGAAGCTTACAGAACACCAAATCGACCCAACTAAATGAGAAACTTGCTGAGTAGTAGCATAATCTCAATGCTCAGTACAGAGAGCATGGAAAGAATATTAAAAGCTGCATAGATCACATTTAGAAGCAACCCAGTAAGGATAACTTTAGAGTTTTCCTCTCAGTCACAAAAAGCAAGGAGGACATAGTATGTGCTATTCTATGCCCTAAAAGAAAACTGTCAGTCAAGGTTATTATATACAGCAAAACCCAGTTTCTAATTAAAGGGGGAAATACAAACAAGAATAAGCTAAATGACTTCATGACCATAAAACCAGCAGTACAACAAATACTCAAAAACAAATTCCATACAGATGAATGAAAGAACAATTCCCAAAGCCCACAAACAGGCATAGTTCAATAAAATAACCCAGTGAGAATCAAAACAGGATAAAATATAGGAAAGTTCCAAAAAACACAAACACTCCATACTAACACTGTATATTAATGATCTTGACTCCCCAGTGAAACAACACAGATTAACAAATTGGATCAAAAAACAGAATCCAAGTATATATTGCTTATAAGAGCATATTTCAGGGAAACACACCCACAGGCTGAAAGTAAAAGGATGGCAAAAGCATTTCAGGTATATGGCCCAAGAAAACAAGCAGGAGTTGCCATTCTCATATCTGACAATGTAGACTTCAAACAGAAATTAATCAAAAGAGACAAAGAAGGCTACTACATCTTAGTTCTTCCAATAGAAAGATACCATAGTAAACATTTATGCCCCAGATGTCAATGCACCCAATTGCAAGGAAAAAATACTCCATAATATCAAACTCCACATAGACTGAAACACAGTAATACTGGGGCATTTCCGTATACCCTTAAAATCAATACACAGGTCATCAAAATAAAAAGCCACTAAAGATATCATCAACCTAAACAACACTATAAATCAACTGGATCTAACAAGACATCTACAGAATATTCCATACCAAAACATCTGAATTTACCTTATTCCCAGCTGCACATGGAGCTTTTTCCAAAATAGATCATATTCTAGGCCATAGAGGAAATCTTAGCAAATACAAAAAAATTGACGTAATTCTGACGTATTCTGTCAGATTGTAATGGAATGAAGCTAGAAATCACCAGCAAGAAAATCAACAGAATTCACATAAACACATAATACTCTCTTGAATGAAGAATGGAAGAAAGAAGAAATAAGAACAGAAATCAAGAAATTCCTAGAAATGAATGAGAACAAAGGCACAACATATCAAAATTTCGTACTATCTCTAGGATAGTATGAAATTATTCCTAAGAGTAAGATTGATAGCCCTGAGTGCCTTCATTAAAAAATTACAAATGAATAAACTTATGTTCCATCTCAAGTTCTTAGAAAAAGAAAGAAAAAAAACCAGTGGAAGACGAAGTAATAACTGAAATCAACAAAATTGAGAATAAAAAAAATACAAGAATCAATGAAGCAGAGTTGGTTCTTTGAAAAGAATAAAAAACCCTTAGCCAACTTAATATGAAGAATGCGATGAAGCAAATCAACAAAATTAGAGATGAAGAGGGAGATATCACCACAGACCTCACTGAAATCCATAGAATTATCAGAACCTACCACAGTTTCTTTACCGTCATCTGTTGACATATTTAGGCTGGTTCCATAATGTGGCTATTTATGAATTGTGTTGCTATAAACATGGGCATACATAAGCAATATAATATGATGACTAATTCTTTAAGATAAATACCAAGGAGTGGTATAGCTAGGTTATATGGTAGTTCCATTCCTAGACTTTTGAGGTTCCTTAGTATTTCATAAGATGATAAAGAATTTGAGAATTAGTACACTAAACTTGATTCCTAGTAGCCTGTATTGTTTTCACCAAAACTGTGAACTTCATATTTTATATCAATCTTTGAATATGTTTGCTTCGTAAGTGAGCTATCCCTGTATATTCTATAATTTCACAAACCACAGGATCAATCCACTAAGATGATACTTTCTGAATTCTAATTATTCTATACATTTCTAATTTTTACGTTATCTTTGCCCTAAATTGTCAAAGGTCCTAGTCCCTAAGTATGTCAGTTTATGGATGTATGACCTGGTTCATCCTTAAAACTTTTGTTCTTAGAATAAAAAAATAATTTTTGCTATTATTTTCAGTTCACCTAATGTTGCCAAAAAATTTCATGTTGGACATTTGCGTTCCACCATCATAGGTAAGTGTTTACTGTCATGTAAAATACTAAACATGCCTTTGGGGAAATATATGATAGTACAGTGTAATGGTTTAATGTTAATTAATCAAAGGAGGAAAAAATTTTTAAAATGTTTACATTAGTATAAACCTATTGCAACTTAAATATACATGAAATGGAAGAATTGTTTTAGAAATTAAAAACCATTAATTTCAAAAGTAAAGATTAATTTAGAAATTGGTTTTTAACTAGTATGATATGAATTTAACTTTTCAAAAATGTGTATTTATGTGGAGAACTGAAGGATGCAAAGTAAACATAGTTATGTGGAGATGACAGTAACCCTTCAGGGTTTTTTGCTCATATATTTAAGAAAGAAAATCTCAGTAAAGTGAGTACTAACTGAAATGTTCAAGACAGGAAGTTAAAACAAGACTATTTAATAAACAGAGTATACTATAATGCTTTAGTGTATAATATACTTATGATTTCATTTTTTTTTTTTTAAAGAGAGAGGGACAGTGAGAGAGACAGAGAAAGAGAGAAACAACTTTATTCAGTTTTTCACATAGCCCTAGTTGCTCCAACACTTAGCCATGTATGTGGTGCTGGCGTTTGAACCCGGGTCCTTGTGCTTGCCAGGCAAGCGCGGAAACCTCTGAGCCACCACTCCAGCCCCATGATTTCATTTTTTTAAGCATTACATTTTATAGCAATCCAATTTAAAACTTAGAGTTGTATAATTTTAGAAATGCAATGGAATTTGGATTTTATCTCTCAGAGTAGAAATCTTGCATGTTCAACAGAAAGTCACTTATCCCATATTTGAATTTTTCTGTTTTCTTTCTT
>PVKS010017743.1:0-41427 GCA_004027875.1 Aplodontia rufa
TGTATGAAGAACTCATAGGAGACTGGAGAGTGGGAATAGGGGGGAACCATCCCAGAAGCCGATGTCATTCCTCCATGAGATACCCATTTAACACATGAGTTCTTCTGGGGGAAACTGCAACAGGTGAAACCCAAGGTGGTCATCCATGTTTTGGCATTACCCCTGGATAACAAAGTATATACACATTGATTACTGTTGGTTTGATAATGTTTCCCCCTCAATTGTATCTCTATACACTTCTAAAAAAATAATAATCATTCTTTCCTTGTTTTTCCCTGAGACTGAGGGAGTACTCCACCATCCTAAAAATGTATATAAAAATAATAGCTTGGAATAGCCACGGGGAACTAAATTTAAGCAACTTACTTTACAAACTTCTGGCTTCTTGCTATAGCTTTAAATGTCTACATAGATGTCAAGTGTTTATGCAACTATCAGAACTTTGGTTAGTGTGGAGTTTGCTTAAAATGCTATAGTTCCAAATTAGTAGGTCCAAAGTGAATTCACCTTAACTGTGTGTATTGTTCTTTTTTTTTTTTTTACCAGTTTTTTATTAAGGAGTTGAGTTATTGTGCAATCATAAATGCATATAAAGTAACAACATAATATGCACATATTCTTAAACCAGAATTAACCCCACATCACCCACACCCCAGTCTCTTGAAACATAGTTCTATATTATGCCCCTACAAACAATATAAATGCTCATGCTGTGAATTTTCCAGAACTAAATGATTGCATAAGTATTATTTGGATTCTCAGGGGGGTAAAGGGTATGCTACATTGTTGGTTGCCTCCCTAGATCCCTCCCTATTCTCTCTCCCTCTCTCCTCCTCACCTATCCCCACTCCCATCCCCCCTACATATCTATGGTTGCTTTAGATTATGTATTGCTGTGCCTTTGCTGGGTCTAATACATGAGACTGACTGCCTTTCACAAAGGCCTGGATTTTCATATACCTCCTGATCATGCCTAAGATTTCAAGCACTATATGAGTCTCCCACACATGGATTATCTAATTTGCAAGTCTTTTAGTGTGGATCAAGATCATTAATATTTTAAAATCCTAGGATTGTTTCCCTAATTCTCTCAGATAATTTTTAGTTTACACCTGTCCTATCCCTCCATGTGCATATGTGGGATATATTTGGGAAAAACAGGACAAATAAAGAAAAGTAAAAAGATAAATATCTATCCTGCTCTACCTCCCCCAAACCATATAAAATATATTACAAAAAATATATTTTGAAGTGTTTAGGTTATTGGAGCCTTGGGAAAAAAATCTCTTTAACGTTCAGATTTCAGATTCTTCCTGTGAAAATTCATATGTAAAATAACACAAATGCAATTTTGCCCAAGATTATTTTTTTCTATGTAAACAGCCTGTGTGGTAACTCCTGGTGTATGGATTGAAGGGATGAAGCAGCTGCATCTTTACCCTGTTGGTACCTGGTATTCTCTAGGAGGACATCTGCATATATGCAAATCAGCCCACACCTAAACTGAGACTTCCCCACTGGAGATTTTTAACACTTATTGTAGACAAAATAATGCATAGCAACCAAATCAATAACTCTGGAATAATACTGATTTCCCAAAGAAAAGGTAACTGCCAGAGATCATATAACTAAATCCCCTGAGCACCTAGGAGATGTGTCCTGACAACGGAGTCATCGTTGACAGAAGCCCCTGTAGGCAGTTTTGTGGCACTACCAACTGACCAATATGAGGGTATTTCAAATCTGTTTTTAAACAGGGCATCAGGATCAAAGTGCGAGAGGAGGAAGCAAGAATCCTGAGACAGGCAGCAGGTGTCCCAGTGCTCATGACATAACCCACCTAACCGAGTCTGACTACACAGAGCCATCCAGCCCTGTGGGTAAGTGTATTCTAACAGGATAGGTCAGTGTTCTGTAGCTTTCCTGGGCATAAGAATAATTTTAATTTTAAGAAATGCAGCACCTGCCTAGTTCCTCACCCATCACACACATCAGAGTCTGTGTCATTAGATCTGGGACAGGACACGTGAATCTGCTTCTTCAACAGTGCACGTTATCAAGGAGATAATCATTGGGTCACGTGATGAGCAATACCTTCTCTCTTTGTAGACTGTCTTCAGAAGCCAACTTTCATGTCAAGGTGTTCTTTTCTTCAGGAAATTCCTCAAGAGGAGGGTATTATCATATGACATCATGGGTATGTTTGTCTCTGTCATCAATCTGTGAATAAAGATTTCGCTATTAGTAACAACTAAATTCTGAATTCTTAGGCCATCATCTACACTGTGTGACCTTAATTTCTTTAGGTCTGGGTTTTCTTATTTCAAAATAGAGTGAGATGACTAAATTCATAGGATTGCAATGAGAACTATATTTGACTAAAGGTGCAATAACTGAAAGTAACCAACTAACCCAATATTTGGGACAGGGTAAAAATAGAGCAAATGCATTGTCATCAGTTCATGATAATTGCCACATGGCTGATTTCCTTTAGCATCAGATGTCAGACACAGCATCAAAAGCTGAAGATCAGCTTGGTAAAGGAGACCTGCACTTAACTCATTTTTAATAATGCAAATAATGATGTAGTGTTGCTCTCCCAAAGGTTTAGCTGTAAACATAGGAGAGAAATGGTAACATAAACAAGAGACAGGAGATCTAGTTTACTTTCTTTAGCCTATTATTTATTCAAATACATTGAAAAAAAATGTTTTCCAGGGGCTGCAATAAACTGGAGAATGATAAAAAGCCATTTCAGAAAAAAAAAGTCACATATTTGTTCTTGAGTAATGTTTAATTAGAGTTGCCTTGCAACTTAAGGGATGCTTGAACTTAGGGTCCTTTCTGAGTTTGTGTGTAGAAAATAATAAAAAATGTTTCCTGTTTAGTCAGTTAGTATAAGTCCTATTGTCATGTTAAAGTTCACACAGCCCCAAAGTGGCAGACTTTAAATCTCTTCCTAGCTCCTCTGCAATGCTCTGATGTTAGTCTCAGAAATTGCTGGGACTTCCCTTCAGAGCAGGTATTGACACTCTTCAGGTGGGACACTGCAGAACATGAAAATTCTAGGGTACATTTTACTGGGAATTCTCAGTCCTGAAGGCAGTAGTCTGCCTGGCTCAGGGAACACCATGAAAGACAGATGGAGGGACCTCCCCATTCTAAGGAAGGGGGCTTTTTCTCCCTTAGAGTAGATTAGTGATCTGTGGCGTAGGGGTGGAAAGTTGATGAGATTCAAAGGAGGAGATTTACAGTTTCCTCCACGGTGTCACATTTTCAGTGACAAAAGGAAAAGAATGGGATATTCAGAATATATCATGAATAACTTTAAGTGAAAAATAAAAATGGGATTTCTTTTGCTTTTTAATTTTAATCCATGGTTCTTGACTAGGGTGATTTTGTTTGTGAGGGGAAAATTGACAAGGTCTGGAGATATTTTTAGTGCTTTGAACTTTGAGGGGAGTGAGGCATCATGACATTTTACCAAGAGAGAGGCCAAGACTGCTGATGAACACGCAGCAAGGCACCCAGCAGCCACCAACTGCCCCCACAAAGAATTATCAAATTCAAAATTTCAGTAGGGTTAAGACTGAGAAATACCCAGGTAAAGTATTCACAAAAATTCTAACTGGCAATTTCAGAATGCCACCAAATTATCTGAATCTCTAGATGAATTCTGATTAATATAAATGTCACTTGTTGCAGGCAAAGTTTTATCCTGGCCCTGTGCCACCCAGGGCTGAGGACAATTAAAGTCATGATTTGCCTAATGCCACTTTGCATGAGAGAAACTTGATAGCTGATGACCAAGCCCATTCTTAGGGCAGTAAAATGTAAAATTTCAAGAACAAACTGAAGAAATTTCACTAAGAATGACTAAACTGCTTGTTTAAAACTTCTTAGGCCCAAGGAGAAGGTGCCAGAGGAACATGTGAGGGAGAAATAAAGATATCTATGGTATGATACTACAGCACAAAGGGGAGAGTTTTAAAATTGATTCTATTTTTAAGAACCAAACAAATAACTAAATAAATATTTTATGAGCTCTTGTTTTTCTTTTTTATCGCACAAGTTAAGTGAGGGTTATTAAAGGTATCTGTACTGCTAATTCACCGTGAGGACACGATAGGCTTCCTCTGTATCTTGGCCCCTCTCCTTCAAAGTGATCTGTCAATAGATTTTTCTAGTGCCTTTCAGGAAACTCTCCACTTGAGGAAATACTGTTTGATATGAATATGGTTAAAATTTAGCTAGGCCTCTACCCACTCTCTGTGGCATAGTAACAACTTGTATGTTTTTATTCTTGAACAGTGCTGCCGCTCGCACAGTCAAGTTGGAAGGAACCCCTCCCTGCGCCTTTCGATGGTATTATGGTAGGTTTTGCACAGTGAGCTCCATCTTTTCTTGAGGATTTTAATGCCAGGAAGGAAAGGGCACAGGAGGAAAAGTAGAACTAATTACAATTAGACATATCATTTAATTCGTAAAATGAAATGAGCTCTGTGAAATGTGAGTCATTTGCTTCGGTTTTGTTTGTATTGCAGAGGTCCCTAAATTGTGATTAAAAAAAAAAAAAATAGAAGAAAAAAACCAGATGAAAAAGCATAATAGAAGGTAAGGCTTAATTAGAACTAAATTCAGTTGAATTATACTTACTTGAATATAATATTGTAAAAATCAAAATCTCCTGAAAATCGTGAGCTTATTTCCACAGCTTAGTTAACTTGGCTGAGGTTTTCTATTAGGAGACTCTCACCCAGGTACAATGCTCTCTGTTTCCCATTATATTAATAATTAACAATTGCTCTTGTTACATCCAGCCCCTTCCCTAATATGTAGAAATTTAGTTGGTTGACTCTTTTTTACGTATCTAGAAAATGACAAATTGATCTTTAAAAAGCTATCATAACAAATGCAAAATGGCTACATGTCTATCCTTATTGAGCTTTCGATGGTCATCAACTGGCTCTCACTCTTTAAAAGAAGGGTCTAGACTCACAATGGCCCTATTGACCCAGGGTAGTCTTTCCTTATGCCCTCTGGGCAGTCAGCAGCTTGTTAGGGTTTTAGTTGTTTCCTTTTTTTTAATCCTCCTTCCTTTTCTTCATCCCACCCATTACCCTTTTGTCCCAAACTTAAAAGATTGTGTGCCTGTTTTCTTGGAAGATGTCTTGTGCTGCCTGCTTAGGATTCATTTCCTGGCCATTCTAACTGAGAATGCCATTCAAAATCCTGCTCAGTGCTTTTCATTCTTTTTCCGCTGACCTTTAAAGAATCACCATGAACTCTACATTCACTGGGAACTCAGGCTATATCATGGTTTTCTCATTCATTTAACAATGTTGTGTTGAAAGTCTACTCTTGGCAAGAGACTTAGACACTCAGCACTCACTTCTGAAGATTTTTCTTCTTGAAATTTTTGTTTTTAAAGAGAGAGGGACAGTGAGAGAGAGAGAGAGAGAGAGAATCTATTTTATTTAGTTTTTCATGTGGCTTTAGTTGCTCCAACACTTCATTGTGTACAGGGTGCTGGAGTTTGAACTTTTGTCCTTGCTCATGTCAGGAAGGTTCCCCTCCAGTTACTTCTTGGACTTTTCATAATTGTGTGATAGGACTACTGAGTACTATCAATTCAAGAACACATGAGGAAGGGACTGTGGACATAGCTCAGTGGGAGAACACTTGTCTAGCATGCATGTGGCTCCAGGTTCCATCCCAATTGCCATATGAGGGGGAAGAAAAAGACATGAGAGAAAATATGCATTCCTTATAACGTATAAATGAGCCTCTGAAGCATCCCCAATTTAGAGTAGAAAATCTAAGAAAGGATTATTTTATTTTTTTGGTATATTTTTCATATATTTATTTACATAAGTAGAAATTAAGTTAAAGCAATTAGGAAAAATAATAAGTTACTATGACAAATTAGTTTTCTCTTGTTGATTTGCTTTTTTTTTAATTTTTTACTTTTTATTATTTTATACTCAGCCCCCAGGAAAAAAAATGAAAATTTCTAATTCTATAACATTGAAATGATTGATTCTCTGTGGTAATAGAACAAGAAAGGACATAAAGCTAAAGTTGCTCCTCCAGACCACACCTTTTATCACATAATCATATGCTATGGTTTGAATGAGAGGTGTCCCCCAAAAGCTCAAAGACAACCCAGGAAGGCTGAGGTGAAATGATTGACTGTAAGCTGATAGGGAGTGGCTGGAGAAGTTGGGTCACTGGCGACACACCTTTGGGGTACATATTTTGTATTTGGAGTGGAGTTTCTCTCTGCCCTCTGGAGCCAAGCCTTCCGCCATGAGCTTCTGCCTCACCTCTATCCCCGAGGAATGGAGCCGGCCTTCCAAGGACTAAGACCTTTAAAACTGTGAGCCCCAAAATAAACTTTTCTTCCTTAAATAGTTCTTGTCAGGACTTTTAGTCACAGCAGTGAAAAACGGACGAAAACAGATAAGAAGAAGCAGTGTGGATCAGTGGAGTATAATTTCCCTTGCTCCCACTCACTTTCTGTGGAGAAGTTCTAAAGACAGAAGAAATTAAAATTGGGAAGATTCAAAATTGAAGACAGGAAAGCAAGAGGAGTCCAGATGTGGACTGAGCTAAGTACCCATGGCCCCTGAAGAACAGATTGTGTTAACATGTGGTTATCCACAGAAGGCGCCTCCTATCACTGTGTCTGTGCATCCTTTTAAAACACAGAAGAGGCTGAATGAGCAGATGGCGGTAGTTACTGAATAGAATTATTTTTAATAAATAAGAAATTGCTATTTGCTTGGGAGACATTGAAGCATCAAGCGAGTGGATTGCAGAAGGAGAGGGAAAGTGAATCCTGTTTTCCCACTGACACCCTGCAGCAGAATCTCCAGTGTTTCATCCTCTCTCTAATTCTCCCCTTCCAACAGCTCTGTTTTAGCTGTGAACTTGTTCAACTGTTTCTTTCTTCTCCTTGTGCTGACATTAGCATGTTTTTTCCAAGTTCTGAATTTCATTTACATATCCTATTGCATAAAACATGAGCAGAGTAAAAACAGATCCACCTGTGGTTTATGTAGAACAAGGAAGATTGAAAATCATGAGCCAGAAGCCTTTTAAAATAAAATAATCTCAAGGGCTAGAAACATTATCTGAAAACTATGACTGTATCATAGAATTGGCAGAGCACAATACCGATCAAATATGTGTCCAAAAATCAAAACACTTTGGTAGACTTCACAGATGATTTGTTGTAGTTGTTCTTAGCCTTTTTTAGATCCAGGACCCTTTGGGGGACATTAGGAAAGACAGGGAAATTCTGTTTTGAAGAAAGTATAAGTAAACCTGCAACACAATATGCATATAATTTCAGAAAATTAATGAGGCCTTGACACCATTTTAGGATCTTAGGATCAGGACTACTGAACTCCTCCTGCCCTCCCGTTCATGTGAGGAACTAAGTCAAGTCCAAGGTCAGAGCAAGCTTGTAACACACAGGACTCTCAGTCTAACCACTTTCTATTCTGACATGAACTCCATACAGGACTCTGAGATAAGGGAATACTGACAACTTTTAAAATGATTCTACTGATTGAGTAGCAATGCCCCCCCGCCCATTCATTCCAGTTGGGACTTCAGAACGTAACTTTGATTTGGTCAACATTTTTGCTGTTGTGCCCAAATGATATAAAAAGAACAGTTTTAAGGAAGTTAAGTTTATTTGGGAAGATTCAGTCCACAAATGGCTAACTCCATTCCTTGGGGCTTGAGGTGAGGAAGAGCATCATGGTAGAAGACTGTGGTGGAAGAAAGCAGCTCAGGAAGCATAGAAAGACTAAGCTTAACTCACAAAATGTATACCCCAAAGACACCCCCTCCAATGATCTGCCTCCTGTAGCCACACCCTACCTGCCTACAATTACTTCTCAGTTAATCCCTATCAAAAGATTAAAATCCCTATTGAAGGATTAATACACCGATTAGGTTAAAGTTCTCATAACCCAATCATTTCCCTTCTGAAAAATTCTTGCATTGTCTAACACATGAGCTTCTGAACTTTCTTGTGATGTCTCACACATGAGATTTTGGGGGTTAACTCATATCTAAACCATAATAGGCTTTATTTTAAAGGTATTCTTTTCAGATATAACTTATTAAGATGAAGTTATATTGGATTAGGTTGGACACTAGGGTGGTCCTTAGAAGAAAAACAAGTGATGACATATAGGGCAGAAGGCCATCTGATGACTGTCACTGTCACTGTGAACTGGGATGACATTTCATTTGGGTGTTCTACTGAGGTACAGACTGAGTTGATGCAGTCTCAAGAAAAAACAAAAAAAGGCCAAGGGTGGGTGGCACAGCAGAAGCAGGACAACAGAAGTGTAGAATGGATTCACCCTTGAACCTCTGGAAGGACCTAATCCTATAGACTTCTGAATTTTGGATCTCTAACCTCCTGAACTGTGAGAGTACAAATTTCTGTTGTTCTAAGCAGATTTTATTAATGTTAGAAAATAAATGCAATTTCTCAGTATTTGCTTATTTTATTTATATTTTTGTTAAAAGCCTTCACATGTTGGTTCCAATCATAATCCAGTTGATCTCATTGCATTTTCTTTCCAGAGTAGCTGACCTGAGAATTAATGCTGGACATAACAGTGCCCATTCCTGTCCCATTCAATTTTCCTCATGTGTAATGATGAGCCACGTTGGAAAAAAAATCTTGGTCTACATTTATACAACAAAAATGAACTTATATTTCCCATGTTGGACTAACTGCTATTGATCTTACCTGGTAGTGATTAAAATATCCAATAAAGACTTAAAAGGAAGTTCTATTTAAAGGATCGAGTAAAATGGAAGTTTGCTTTATGCAAGCAATAAAGAAACCTTGAAGATAATGTTGTTGACTTCCCATACTCTTTGACTCAGGAAGGTAACTCGGGCCCTACCGAGGATGAGTTCTCTGAAAATAACTGCTCTCACAGAACTCTCAGCAATCCCAAAAGAAGAGTGAACTGGCTTGAATGAAATCTTTCCAAGCCCCATTTACAGAACACCCTCAAAAGCCTTGCTTACTAATTACTAGAACCCTGAACTTGCCCATGCATGGAGATATTGCCTTTATGCTGTTGCCTGAGCAGTCCAGAAATCTAGCCATGCTTAGAAGTCAGCCCCTTTGCCACAGTGACCCTAAACCCACTACTGTCAGCAAAATATATGCTTCAGAAGATTGCCTTTTTTGGCCTGGAGCAATTTCCAATGCCAGGCCATTGTGAGAAGCTGTCTCCTTGTGTGGAATAACATTTCCAGTCCTCCCTATTGTCATTTCCAAAAACTCCTTGGCAATACAAGGCTTTGAGGTTTGGGGGAAGAGGTGACTTTAGCACCTTCAGGAATTGTTTCTTACCTTTAGGCTGCATATCCCCCTAACTTCTGTTTTTGGAGCTCCTCCTGATTTCTTGACATGTTTGCTGCACATTGAATAATCATTCTGGGCCTCTGTGTATTCATTAGTAAAATGGGAAAGAATATACATCTATGAGTTGTGAGATTGAGTTGAGGGGGGTATATCCATTGGATTTTTTATGAGCCTCCTACAAATTCATGGCAAAAAACAAAACAAAACAAAACAAAAAAAAAACCTTGGTTCTTTGAAAGAGACTCTCATACTAAATGGGTACTGGTGAGTTTCAGGAGGGGGCTATAAAGAGAGTTGAAGGTGTCAGTGTTCAAGTACAAATATGGACTTGGGAAAATAAAGCAGGAATCTGCAGAACTACATTGAAACCTCAGTTGTGCATTGATTAGTTATATAGGAAACATGGTAAGGAGGCACCTTCTTACTCAGAATAGATGAACACATACAAAGCCAGATGAATACAACACAGAGCAGGAAAGCCAGGAGGACTGGGTAGAAGAAGGTGAACTTTTAGGGGAAAATATGAGAGAGGACAAATCTAGGAGAGAAAAATAAGGAACAGAGAAAGGGCTGTGAAAGAAAGGATAGGTAATCACACAAGAACCCAGGATCATTACATAGCTGGTACTGTTTCAGAAGTGCAATGACAATCTGGAAGGTGAATGAGTGCGACTGCCTGGAGAAGGGAAATGGAGGGAAGATGGGATGTTTGAAAGCAAATGTTGGCTTAGAGCTCAAGTAGGTGGCTGATTAGCTGCAGTGTCACATCAGTTACTTGGTTCTTCTGAGTCTCATTTATAAATGTGGATGATAACTGTTTCTCAGGGCTGTTGTGAGTATTTGAGCTAACATATGCATCAAAGACTCTAGAAAAATGTACTGAGTAACAGCTATTAATTAGCCTAATGAGAATCTAAAGGGAGGGAAACTAAGAGGAAAGGTCAGCTGCCTTTTCCATTTAGTTATCATCTCCAAGAACAAGGTAATAGGGTGGTTCAAAGTCTGAGGAAGGCAGTTGGGTACCAGTATCTAGTAATTTCCTGTAATAATCGTATGTGAATTAAAACTATATTGTCCTTGGGGCTGGAGTGATGGCTCAGAGGTTACGGCACTTGCCTGGCATGCGTGAGTACGTGAGTTCAAATTCCAGGACCACGTGCACAACAAAGTGTCCCAGGAACGACAATCATATAAAAAACTAATGTGGTTATTGACATTTAAATTAGTGAAAATACTCCTCTTTGATTTTAGTAAGCCAAATCAAATAATCAATTGCCACCATATTGGATAGTAGACACATATACACATATATCTGTGCATATTATTTATATATATATAGGTATATATTATGATGTGTACATATCTATGTGCATGTTTATATGTGTGATTCTATTCCCACAGAAAGACCTATTGTCAGTACCTGCTTGACAGTGGATTACGTGGTCAAAAAGGTGTAACTTTAGAAACCAAGGGAGTGGGAGGAGTGGGGAAAGAAGCTGCAATAGGAAGATAAAGTTTTTTTCTGAAGGATGCCCCACTCTCTCAAGGTATCAGGTATAATGTCAGTAAATAGCAGAATTTAAGATCACACAGGCAGAAGAACATTAATCGGTGATGTCCAAGGCCTGAGGCTGAAAAGATCTTGGCCACATTTTAAATTCATTCCAGGAAAGATACTTGGGTCTCTGATGCCAAAGCAGATAATCTATTACATGATGACTAATATGGTGAGCTGTTGTCAAGTGACTAATGTGGAGATGCTGAGAGCTGCACAAAAGTCATGTAGATACAATCATATTGAACAGACACTCCTAAATGGATCGTAAAATTCATGGAACAGCAGAAATGAAAAGAACATTGGAACCAAAAGTGAGGTTTTGCTATGTATTTTAATTGCACCTGTCAAAGTCCTGAGAGAATAAAAATACCTAGTATCTAAAATACAATGAATAAACATACAAATTGATAAAGAGGAAAATATCCCCTAAATTGGAAAATGGAACAACTAATGAAGCAGTACCACATTAGAAAGAAGAACGCAATATGCAGTGTTTGTGTGTGTGTATGTGTGTGTGTGTGTGCACGCGTGTGTGTAGACAGTACTTGGTCTGAGGCTGATTGTAACCAGGGTCACAGCTAACGTTTTGGAGAACTGATCTTATGACTGGTTCTGCTTCAGGAGTATAACTCTGCCTATCACACTGAGTCCACAACGATGTCAAATGTTATTATCTCTATTCCATGGATGATAAAATTGAACCTCAGAAAAACTCAGACATCTGTTGAGTTATAATGCAAATGCTCAAATTAAGTATTTTGAAATTGTCTTTATAGTTGACAAATTACCAGGGAAGACTAACATAAAAAAGGACCAAGTATAAAACGAGAAAGAGAAGAGAAACTTATTTTTTAAAGAATACTTACGTTTTAAAAGAATAAGTATTCTTTCTAAATTCTCTGCTTTATCTATTAATGCAATTGGATACTACTAAAAATAACAATGAAGGATAAAGAAGAAAAGAACATGAGACCTTACTTTTGATGTTTGAATTGAGACTCTATCTGACAGTTCTAGAAGTTTTAAGTAAATCAAAGTCATATAAACTGAAAGTAGGAGTGCACCAGATGGGATCCCAAAGTAGAAGGGTCCCTGAGGCTGCTCCCTTCTGCAGAGGTTTTTTGAGGATTTTATTCCTTTGTGGGTGAGATCTGATGCCTTGGCAGATGGTTTTTGCTGAGTATCACAGATGATTCTTCTCTCTAAGCAAAATCTCAGTCCCTCACTTACACTTAACATTTTATCAAGCCATCGTCTCCCACACTACACAGAACTGAACACACTACAGTTGGATTCACATGCCTTGACTCATAAAATAACTCTCTGCTTTTTAGTTTCCACATGGAATTATACTTGCTTAGAAAAAATGGCACTCTTGAAGCGGAGGTTGAGTCTTGACCAAATACTGTGGATTGAAGAGCAGGAAGAGAGATGAGAACAAATTAAAGGCTTCTTTCTGAGTCCCTTTCTGAAAGAACTGAGGTGGAGCTAAGAAATGCCTGTCACCATCATAGAGGTCATAGGCATCAATGTTGCAGAACTGGTAAGGTTCTGAGGTATTGGACTTGGCAGTCAACAGTAGTCTGAGGTGGAGCCATTGCTGTGTGTCCCTGAAGTGTGTGAAGAAGAAAATGTTATCTAAATGGACTCATGCAAAAGAGATAGCCTAAACAAGTGGAGACCTCCTTTAAGGAAAATTTAAAAGACAAAACAATATAAATTTTTGAGATTTAAGGGCCAAAATATTTTTACAAAATATGAATAAGTAAAAGCTAAGCAAAAATGTAAATTTGATGTTCTCCTTCGCCTTCTCCTTCAGCAATGTGTCCTACTCCATGATAGTTTTCTTGAAGTTCATTAGTTTGCCATAACAGAACACCCCAGTCTGGGTGACTTGGAATGATAGTTTATTTTCTCACGGTCCTGGAGGCTGGAGGTATAAGATCAGGAGTTGGTAGGTTTGGTTTCTTCTGAGGCCTCTCTCCTTGACTTGCAGATTAGATGCCATCTTCTCAGTGTGTCCTCGGGTGGCCTTCACTGTGTGCATGCACATTGCTGGAGTCTCTCTCTTTGCATAAGGATTCCAGTCATATTGGATTGAGGCCCACTCATACAACCTCACTGAACCCTAATTACCCTATCTCCAAATACATTTACATTCTGAGGTGCACTAAGGGTAGAGACTTAAACATCCAAAACTTGTAGGGACACAATTCATTGCACAAGGATAGGCATGTCCTTGCCTGCTGCAGACACTTTTCTTTCTGCCAACTCCCTTACCTAGTTGTTAATTTAAAAAAAAAAAAAATTAAACAGGGGCTGGAGCGATGGCTCAGTGGTTATGGCACTTGCCTGGCATGCGTAAGGATGTGGGTTCGAACCCCAGCACCATGTATACAATGAAGTGTCAGAGCAACGAAAGCCACCTGAAAAACAAAACAAAATTGATTCTCTCTTTCCCTCTCTCTCTCTCTCTCAATGTCCCTCTCTCTCTTAAAAAAAAATTAAACAAATAAAATAAAACAATGGTAAAAATAACCCTCCTGCTTAGTATGTATCAAGTCAAGCTTGACATGCAAAGGAACTTAGACTTTAATATGAACAGGAAAGCAGCAGACCACACATGCATTTTCATTATTCTTTCATCTGGGAATGAAACTGGAGTTAGTGGTGGACCAGTCTGCCAGCTGGACACTGATACGTTTCTAGTGGCATTTGACTGATAAATCCAGAAGCATAATTATTACACAAAAGGGTTTTGATGTACATACTACCCATGATAAGGACTGCATTTTTTTCCAAGCTCTCTACAAAACAGAACTTCTCACAATCAACATTTCCAGTCAATATGATCAAAGGGATAAGTTGTAAGGTTAAACCAATTGAGTTGAGTCTATACTTGGGGCCATTAAGTCCAAGAGATGCAGTGAAAAAGCAAACAGTCTGGCTAAGACAATTGAGATTAGTATAGTTGGGACTCCCAAAAATGAGATTTGTGACATACCATGGGTGGCTTCATTGACCACCATGAATACACAACCTGCGTTGTGTTCCAGGCTGGTGGTGGCAGTGATGATTGACTTGCATTGCTTAACTATAGCACAGTAACCCAAAGGTCTGAGGAAATAGAAAACTCCACCTTTAATTATATATATATATGTGTGTGTGTGTGTGTGTGTGTGTGTGTGTGTATGTGTATGTGTGTGTGTGTATTTCCTATTGTACTCATTTGTTCAATGTCTTCATGCAATGGTGGTCCTAACATTTTATGCACAATGTTATCACTGTATCACTGACTTCTTAAGTTAGCTTCTCACAATTTGTATTTAGGTAAAGCCTGCTTATTTTCATAGTAATACTTGAAATTGAAATAGTTGAGTTTGGAAACCAGTCTGAAAATTATATTTTATGTATTTGTCATCCTTAAAAGTGACCTCACTTAATTTTTTTTTTTTTTTTTTTTTTTTTGGTTTGGAAGCCTAACAGGATAAGAATGGTGTTCTCAGTGGTGGAAATATTTCTCTGGAAGTTCCTTCTGTTTGATAATTTTCATATATAAAACTAAGAGCTGTGGAGGATTTTGCTTTATGTCCTGGGTGTCTACCATGCCTTGGTGGCAGAGGATGGTTGAAGGACCGATGCTATATTTTGTCTTTAGGAAGGATAGGGAAATGGGGAATTCTAGGAGAACACTGAAATCTCCATGAGGACACATACCCTTGGGGTTTCCAGCATCTGCTAGTACAGAAGAAATATTGCTTAGGACTGCACACTTACTATGAGACAGGCCCCATCATAGGCTGGGAAGCCATCGCACAGCCCTTACCCCATGCAGGCTCCCTGTCTCATGGGGACACAGATGAATAAACAGGGAGTTATGCCCAGTCATTGTTGCCTAAGGGTGTTACGTGAGCACTCAGGAGGAGCACCTGGTTCCAGGAAGGCTTCTCAGAAAGTTCCGTCTAAGCTGAGACCTAAAGAATGAATGAAAGTTACCAGGAGATTACAGCAACGAACGCTTGAGGCAAGTGCTTCATAAAATTTAAAACACCCAGGGAGCTTTAAAACATACTCACGCCTCAGCCCCGTGCTCATATATTCTGATGCAACGGGTCTGAGTTGGGCTGGGCACTGCTGGGAAGTTAAGAAGTTCACTGAGCGACTTCAATGTGTGGCCAAGACTGAGACTCAGAGTCGGTGATATCTAATGCTACCTGGTTTTAATTACTGGGGAAACTTTCATAGTCTACCCCAGAGATTCGCAAACAGTTGCCTGGGACACCTGCATCTCAAAAGACTCTCTAGGGCTGAGAATCACTGTCCTGATGTTAGCAGCTGCAAATGCAAGGGTTAAAAACAGAAAACTTGAGCAGTTCAATGTTTGGAGAGAAAAGTAGGCTGTAAAGGAGAGGGAATGCCTAAATTAGGAGAAGACCTGTTAGTCAAATTACTGCGTTTGGCCTTTATTTGGGAGACAATCATAAGGAGTGAAGGGTTTAAGACAAGGAAACTACCGTATAAAATTTACATTCAAAACACTGGATGCAGGAGAGAAGGCCAGGAGTACATTCGGTTGGAAGTAACCCATGGGCAGAACAATGGAAGCTTGGGATGTTAGATATTGGACCCAGATAATTTTGATTCAATCTCTTTACTTTCAGAGGGAGGTAGAAAAAAATCAACTTTTTAAATTCTGTTCTTCAGCAGGTGCTCTACAGTAAAGAAGAGCATCATTCCTCCTCCACAGGATCCCTACTTGAGGAAGGATGGCTGCAGGAGAGTAAGGGCAGTCAGCAAGGCTCCTGGATAGGCGCACTCACAGCCCAGTGACCTCAGAGGAGAGAGCAGGAAATCACAACACTCTTCGGCAGCAGCGCTAAGACTTAGGTGCTGTACAGAATAAACTCCGAAATTGTATTGATCATTCTTCTGGGGCAAGCTTGGCTATGGAGAAATTTGGCTCCTGGAGTTTCTCTTTGGAACTGATCAGGGAAGGAAGAGGAGATGGGAAAGGAACTGCACTCTGTCCTTCCCTTCATGCTGGGATAATGGCCCTGAGCTTTCCATGATTCAGAGGTTTGGAAAGGCTTGCACTGCCACTCATGGGAATATGATGACATGTCATCGCTCAGCAAGCATGACACATGGGTAGAGTGTGAGGAACACCTGCATACATCCGGTACACATCCTGCCTGTGGGTGCTGCTCCCCGGTGAGCCTCTGAAATCAGCATAAATTAGCTCTAGGTGCATTGTGAGTTTTCATCCTCCCCTGAGTTACAGCAGCTTGCCACCCAAGATGACCCATGGTGTTGATATAAGCTTCTGTGCTCTTAGCACCCTCTTTCCATATTAAGTCATTAAATATTAAGCTATGTCAATAACTTTCTTCTGAAATTTTGGAAATTTTTCATCAGGATGAATATGTGTCTGCTGAGAAAAAAAGTCACTCTAGCCCTCAGATGCAGGAGTCATTGTGGCCGAAGGGGATTAATGGAATCAGGAAGGACCATCAGGATCAGGGCATTGGAAATATGGTCCACATTCTCCATATGGGGAAAGACACATTATATCTTTGCACAAAGTTGCCAGCCTGACTTTTATCTTTTTACACTTGCATTAAACTCCTTTCATTAGGTCAAAAGACAGAACTATCTGACCTTTATTTACTTGATTAATGATAACTCACATCATTTATTGAACTTCTATGTGCCATGAACTGAAAACACTACTTCATTGAAGATTTCCAGAAATCCTGTAGGGTAGTATTATGAGTCCCAATCTTTTTTCTGTTGACAATGAGGAGTGAAGAGGTCAAGTGACTTCCGTTAGTGATTGCATCCAATTTGTGTCAAAGCCAGGTTGCAGACACATATATACCTGACTTTGCTCCACCATATACAGCACCTCCACATGTCTTCTCCTTAGGAAAGTCTCTGGAACCCAAGGCCAGAATAGAATTTGAGTAACAATGTACTGTCCATAGATTCAACTCCCCCTCCCCAGCATGACTGAATAGAGTGCCCCCATTTAGTCATCTCCTCATTGCCACCTGGGCTATTTTGATGAACATCAGCCTTGGTTCAGGCAGTGAATATAGTGGTGTGGCCATAGGTTGATGTCGGGTTGATCAGACAGTAGAAACATAAGGAGATAATATTCAGAGGCATTCAGGAGTGTAATAAAAGAAAGTGATTCGGATGGGGAGAGGTAAACTGAGTGGCCAGAGATGGACTCCTTGATGAGTGCCATTTGAGCTAGGAAAGGATGACTGGGGACAGGGAAATACAGGCAGAGGGAACCACACTGTTGAAAGCGTGGGGATTGGATTGACATGCGTTGTTCACCTTCTGCTCTCTCTCCTGCGTATGGTTTATTCCTCATTATGGTAATATGTCTGGATCATCAAGGGAAACGAACTGTTTCCCTGCACCCTGGAGGTCCTATCTAGGAAATGTGGACATGGGGATGTGAACCTAAAGTGATCCATTCATGCTTCTCATCTTGGCTTTTTGGATACTCGGGTAAATAAAGCCCTATCTGGCCACCTGCCACACGGCAGCCAGTCAGGGCATGTCTGCTCCTGCTTGAGTTCTCAGCAGAATGCAGCACTCTCTTTGAACCTCTCTATAAACAAAAATAACTAGCTTCACCTTAAGTGTTTAATGAAGGAAGGGAAATGGCCTATTTAACTTTCTGTATGTTTTGCTGTTGCAAATGCATTTATTCACTCGGTAAAGTAGGAGGCTTTGAGTAGGGATTGCATTTAGGCAAAAGCTGGGAGAAAACACACACACACACACACACACACACACACACAGAGAGAAAGAGAGAGATGGATAGACCTGTTGGAATAATGAATCCGGGCACACACACACACACACACACACACAGAGAGAGAGAGAGATGGATAGACCTGTTGAAATAATGAATCCGGGCACCATTCACCTAATGTTTTCAGTCTGAGAACTTCTGCTGTGCTTACAATCTCATACACATATCCCAACACGCTGGGCTGAGGCAGAGTGCATGTCAAGTGCAATATCGTCAATATTTCTTCTTTTGAGTAAGCTGAAACCCAGACGGAGATAGTGTCCTTCCAGGTGCTACAGCTAGTAGAAACACCTGGTTACACTTTATTTATTTGAAGAATAAAGTTAGCAATTTATGCTATTATATCCTGAAATTCAAATTTGAGAAACCTTCAAACTGAAGCTTTTATTATTTAAAGATGCAATATGACAAAGCCCCAAGTGGACCATTTGAAATAAGATTTTCTCCATTGCAATTTGTAGCAATGTCATTTCCGTATTTCTGACAACGAGGTTAAACATCAGTGTTAACTATTAATTTCTTGTTTGAATCTATGTAGTCATGCCTTTGAAGACCAGACAAACATTTATAACAAAACTCTAATAAATCTACAGAAAGTGAAAGTAAAAATAAAAAGTGATTTCATTAAAGACCCTGCTTCCAAATACAGTTATGTTCTGGAATATTGAGTGTTAGGATTTAAATATATAATTTTTATTGCAGGGCAAGGACACACACACTTAAGCCCATAATAGAAGTTAAAATTTTTAAAGATCACATCTAGAGTAAGAAGCGAAGCGAGGTTGTGAAATTTCTTGTTGTGTAGTTCTTAAACTACAATGCTCAACTTTCCAAAGAGGAGTTTGCTGTTCATTAGCCCCATGCTGAGCAACATGGAAAGGGACCTAGAGAGAAGGAGTCCTGCTCCAACAACCAATCCCCTCTTCCCTGCATTTGCATTTTCCTCTCCCCTCTGAAGAAGCACTCTTCTCCTTCTTTGTCACGTGGCTGGCTCTTTCCTTTCACTGGGGTGCCAGTATCAACTTTACCTGCTTCAAGACGACTTCTGGGTTCCCTTTTCCAAAGTGGCCTCCTGCCCTGACTCCGGTTCTCCCTCATCACATTTCCCACTTTATTTCCTTATTATATTTGTGTAGTTACCTCCTTGTGCACTTGCCATCTGTCTCCTCCACTGCAGAGCAGTCTTCATGAGGGCAGGGAACTTGGGAATTATGCCCACTACCCTCCTGTCAGCACCCACACCACTAACTGGTGCACAGTAGGTGTGCAGTAAAGATACTTATTAGGGGAATAGGGCAAATACTACTATGATGAGTTATTCTGAAGCTTGCAAATTGGGAAGGAAGAAATTTCACAACCTTTCATACCTTCTAACTCTGAATTTGAGCTTAAGAAATTTGAACTTCTTTTATGGGCTTCAATGTGATCCTACCCAAAGTCATATATTAAAATACTAACACCCAATATCATATGTGACTGTATTTGGAGACAGGGCCTTTAATGAAATCAACAAATTAAAATGATGTTGTGAGAGTGGTTCCTAATCTAATAACTAATGGTTGTATTAATCGACTTTCTGTTGCAATAGCAAAATACCTGAGATAATCAACTTAAAAAGAGGAAAGGTTTAGTTTGGATCACAGGTTCAGTCCATGGTAGGTAGGCAATGTTGCTGTTGAACCTGTGGTGAGGCACAACATTGTTGGGAAGAACTCGTGGTGGAGCCAGCTAGCCATCTAGTGGCAGCTGGGAAGCCAAGAGAGAGGAAGGGGCTGCATCCCATAACCCTCTTCATGTGTCCCCCATGTCCTAAGTTCTTCCCATCAGATTCCACCTCCAAAAGGTTCCACCACTTCTCAATACCACCACAGACTGGGGCCAAACCTTAGAATGTGGGACTGAGGGGGCATTTCAGATCCAAACTATGCACTGGTCTTTGAATTAAAAGAGACATTTGGACACAGAAACACATAGAAACACACAGGAAGGATAATATGTAAAGAAAATGTCTTGGAGAAGACAGCTACATATAAATCAAAGAGAGAGGCCTCAAAAGAAACCAACTTTGCCAAGACCTTGCTCTCAGACCTAGCACCCGAAATTGCAAGAAAATAAATTTGTGTTGTTTCAGCCACCTATTCCATGTGACTTAGTTGCACAAGCTCTAATGAACTGATACAAACCTCTAAGCTTTATTTCTTCAGCTCAAAAATAAGAATAGCAAAAGTGACTACTATTAAATGAGGATTACATGACTTTGTATACATCAAGGTATATAATATGGTAATGTGAAGAGAAGTCACCAAAAAATAAAAATCACAAATGTTTGACTTTCCTACTAGCATAAAAGTTCTTCCTATGGTTAAGCTATCAGTATCATGATGTTAGTGAATTTCAAATAGGAAATGGTTTAGAATTATTCATGTCTACACTTAAGTTTGGAATAACACAATGACTACTTTACTAAGGGGCTCACACATGTTTGTTGTGTGAATGAATTAATTTGTAAGAATAGTAGATATACTAATTTCTCTGTATTAACAGGCAATTCTCTTCAACTTTCATAACATACATAGGAGGATCTATCCAATGCTCTTATCATAGGGGAAATTCCCTTTACAATAAAAACAGTGAATCCATCTCACCTTATCTATAGTGTATGTTTATTTGTGAACCAAACCATTCATCTCTGAGAACGTGATTTCTAATAATGAAAAAGGATTATACAATAAATTAAGCCTAAATCTGTCTAAATTCTAGTTTCTCTCAAACAAAATCCCCCTCCCAGATGTTTCAAGAAACTCTTTATAAACAATAAGAAAGAAGCAGGGCATTCCCCAACCCCCTTCTTCCTGGAAGAACATCCTGCTTCTAAAAGTTTGCTCTGTCTAATGTCAGCACCACCTCCAGGCACTTACATCTTGCGTTTCCTGTTTGTGACATCCACTGGAGGATGTGCCGCATGGATGGGACGGGGACACACACACACACACATATTTGTGTGTCAGAGGAAGGAAATTTGGGAATTGGAAAAGCCCCTTAATTTATGGCAAACTTACATGGTTATTATCAACTCTACCTTTATCATCCCATCAGGCAGTTTCTTCCTTGAAGAACATAAACAGAGAGCTACCTAGGTTACCTTCTGGACACACCTCTAGATTTAAAAGTTCTGTTTGCTGGTTCCCCTTCTGTCTATCACCATAGAGAATCTGCATTTCCTAAATCTCACTTTAATTAGAAATGCCTTCAAGAGAAGATGATCAGATGTAATCTATACAGCCATAAAATCCTTCCCAGCAGAGCTTCCTGTTTGTTTTTTAAACCATTTTCAGTATTCCGGATTGAAGCCAGGGGTGCTCTACCACTGAGAGCCATCCCAAGCCCCCTTTTTAAATATATATATATATATATATATATATAATTTTGACACAGGGCCTTGTTAAGTTGCCCAGGCTGAGCTTCAACTTGTAATCCTCCTGCCTCAATCTCCCAAGTACCTAGGATGACAGGTGCGTGCCACCTCACCAGGCTAGCAACCCCCTCTCTTTTCTTTCTTTTTTTTTTTTTTTAACCCTCCATTAGGAAAGGAAGAACAGAACAGGTTAGAAAGGAGGAAATACTTTTTTCTTGCTGATTGACAGCCTGAAAGCTTATGCAGCATACATAGCAGAGCCGTTGCTTCCTTTCAGTAAATGCTGAAATTACGTTCAGTGCACTGAAGAATTATCGAAATCAGTTAATTCTATGTACATTTAAAATTTCCTCATCTTATCTGGTAGCTTTCATAGACCTTCTGTAAAACCCTACATACATTAAGTGGACATGTCATTATCAGTTCTAAAGAACAAGCAAAAAGTTATTTTCACTTGTTTATTTTGTTTAGTTTGTTATGTTAACATCAGTTTATTAAAGATATATTTTCTCATTTCCTTTGTTTTTTATTAGAACACTAATTACTGTCATTACTATTATTATACTCTTTATAATAATATCTTACTTTTAAATGTAATCTCTTGTCCTGAAATATCCCAAAGGTGTTTACCACCTATTCAGCAAATTAGACCTGAGCCTCACTTCACTCTCCCCACCAAGTGCTCACTTCCTGCCGCTGAAGCCAGCAGCTGATATGCATGCCTGCCTACCCCAGCCTGGGAGAACTTGAGGCCTCAGAGGGCCGGATTGTACCTGCTCAAGACACCCAGCCTCTGGCCATAGTGCTAACAGGCCCTCGAGACAAGCAGAACCAAGGTCTTCTTATAATTATTGGCCTTGATTGAAAGCCTTCATAGGTAGAAATGTGCTTCGTCTTCTTTTCTGAACTCATATCTAAATTAACTAAAGGTTCAAGTCTAAAAATGCTATTTCTGCTACTATTAAAGGGAAAGTTATTATAGCATAGATTAACTACAGTACCAGTGTTATAAGAAAGTCAGTGTCTTTAAAGTCAGAAGCGAACACCACTGAGACATTTGATCTTTGCAAGACATTTGAACTGTTGTCCGTGTTCATCTTTCCTATTCCCTGCTACATTGAAAATACTGAGAATTGAATTCTGTCCTCTCGATGTGTTGTTTCCGTCCCTGAGCTTACCAGTAGCTGTATTTGATTTCTAGATTCAACTACATCACCTTTTTATGTAAACCTACACAGGTAGCACCTTGGACACCGAAGAAGGCACATAAGGTAATCACCTCCTCCAGTGTTCCTCTGCTTCTCCTCTTTGACAGACACGTGGGCTTCTTTGCCACTGGCCTGTATTTCTGAGAGTCTGGATGGACAGTAGTAGTAACTCAGCTCTTTCTCCACTACCCTCACTTGCAACCCATGACAATCCATATGCAAACATCCTGAATTCTCCTTGTGTGTGTGTGTGTGTGTGTGTTTCTGTGTGTGTGTGTGTGTGTGCCCAGCCTGGTTCTACTACATGAGAGGCTCAAAGGGGACCAAATCCCCTAGGTTCTAAATAGCATGAACTGTACTTCCTCCCTCCATATCTGAACTATTCCTCAGTTACTGCTCAACCCTTAGTCATGGGACAATGTCTGTACAGGAGAGCACGGGGGAATACCCCTACACAATAATGGTAGTGTAGATTAACTGCAGTACCAGTGGCTATGAACCTCAACTTCAGAAAACCAAGCAAACATTACCCTGCTTAAATTTTACTTATCCTTTTTTTTTTTTTAAGAGAGAAGAACAGTGAGATAGAGACAGAGAGAATCAATTTTTATTGAGTTTTTACATGACTTTTATTGCTCCGAAATCAAGTTGTGTACGTGGGTGCTGGGGTGTGAATCCATGTACTTGCGCATGCCAGGCAAATGCCATAACCACCGAGCCACCACTCCATCCCTTATTTATCCTTTTGAAGACCTTTCATAATGATTCTCAGTGAAGTTCTAGACCTATTTAGCAATGCTGCTAAATGTGTTGGAAAATTATAAAGATGCTGACACCAGATTTTGTTCACTAGGATTTTATTTTGAAAGACTCTAATGGAGAGCAGATTTAAGCTGATAAATATATTTTGCCCTTGCCTATTTTCAAGGAAACTGGAAAGTCCAAGTATTCAGATGCTTCTTCATGGAAATTGGAAATCAGCTGTCATAAGATAACGTTACTACATCATATACCAAAATTCAAATTCATTTGTAAGCCATTTCATTTTCATTTACTCATGATATAACCCCTTGCAAAATGTGAGATACATTACAGTCACACCTATGCGGACTTCTACAGAAAACTCATTGTAAATCTTGACAGCAAAGGTGTCATCAGTGCAGTCAAATATAACATAAGCCAACTTGATTAAAGATTGCCAAGGGCTACTGTTAACCAACTTTTAGGGCTATCTAAATATCTTAAGAATTGTAGGGCTTGAGCAGTGGCTCTGTGGCAGAGCACTTGCTTGGCATTTGTGAGGACCCGCATTTGAAGCCCAACACCACATATACAACTATGTGTCAGAAAAACAAAAACCAGATGAAAATCTCAATAAAATTGATTCTCTCTCCCTCTTTCTCTTCCTCTCCCTCTCTCTTTAAAGAAAGTTCTAAACCATTAGGAGCTAGAATATCCAAAAATGTATATGTGTGAATTAGATTTGATGATATGGAAAGACTGGTGTTTACATTAGTTATTCTGTTTCGACTGAAACAAGAAAAACCTTGAGACATTTTTCAATAGTTTGCTGATTCTAATTCTCCCCACTCCCCTCAGAGTATTGAGTCTGTGGGTTGGGATTGCTAGACTTTCCAAATTCTGAACCTTGGCAGATTATGAAGACGTTTGGGGCCCTATCCCTTGTACTTGACTTTAAGGTGCCCTTGTAATGAGCTGAGTAAGCCCGGAATCTTTCCTGGGCAATGGAAAATATGGTAAGAATTCTGTTATTACCCAGATGTTAGAGTAAGCATATGACATTATTGGTTTGTGGAATTAAAACATCTTTATGAAGCACTTTATCATATGAACAACTGGCTTCACAGCTAGAACACACCATGCCCAGTTGCACCAGAGGAAGAGCATGTGAGCCAGCTGGACCACACAGTTTTGTGTTGTGTTGACTCAGTGTCACAGACATGCTGAGATTCGTTTGGCTCTTCACCTGGCAAATCACTTTATTGAAGAGGCCCATAAAATCCAACATTAAATACTTTCCCCAAGGAACTCTACTCTGACAGAAATGTGACATCTATAACATCAATTTAGAATCCTAAGGTAAAAGTATTGTTAACACTAAAGATAGAAGAGAAAGTATTCAGGGGCAATATAGTGGTGTTTTAAAATTTCTCAGAATATTATATGCCTGGCTCTTGTTTTAAAATTATAAATAAACAAGCCTCATTTAACAGGAAATGAACTTCAAAAAACAAGTTATGTTTGAACATCATTTTTCTCCATTTTATTTATTTATTGGGTACCAGGGATTAAACCCAGGGGTGCTTAACCACTGAGCCACATCCCAGCCCATTTGTAATTTTTATTTCAAGACACATTCTCGTTAAGTTGCTTATGGCCTTGCTAAGTTGCTGAGGTTGACCTTGAATTTGCAATCCTCCTGCCTCAGCCTCTTGAGTTCTGGGATTATAGGCAGGCACCACCGTGCCTGGCTTTTTTCTCTATCTTAAATGATGGACAAAGTAGAGCTGCTCTTGCAAGTAGGATGAGGGGAGATTTTTAAAAAGATCATCTTGGAAAACATAGTTCAAATCCATCTTGGGTGTCTTAACATGTGATTCACGTACAAAACAAGGATTTCTGCGATAGTATAGTGCTGGAGTAAAAGTTGAATCAGCTCATGTAGTTCCACCAAAATTTTATTGTAGAGGCAGAGCTCTGGCTTTGAGGAAAATCTATTATTTTTCATTAGAAAGCAGATTTGTGTAAGTGCCTGGAGCTGGGCTCAGGAAGGATGAAAAGACTATTGGAGGGCATACACTGGAGACGAAAGGGCAAGATTGGAAATTTGAGAAGGTCCAGAGCTGTAGCACAAAAGAAATGTTCCTGAGAGAAAGAGGGAGTGGGTGGGTTTCCTGGATGGTTTCTCACTTGGGAAATCATGTCTTGCTTTTCGTTGCTGGTATAAGAATGGTGTGCTTGAGAATCTGAGACTGGGGCTTGAGCAGTGGCTCAGCAGTTAAGCTACTTGCCTGGCACATAAGAGGACATGGGTTTGAACCCCAGCACCACGTACACAAGGAAGTGTTGGAGCAAAAGATGTCACCTTATCTGTGTTTGCAGATGAACTCAGTCTCTGACACTGGATTAAGAGTCCAGGTAGCTCTGGACACTGATGGAATCATAACATGATACCAAGAATGTGCTTGTGGGGATAATGGGTGGCCTGATGCTGCTACTTTATAAAGTGAACAATCCAGTCGCACAAGTAACTAGAAGAAACAAAAGTGCGCTGCATTTTTCAAGTTTATCTTCTCTTTGCTTCCTGCGTTTCACAGTTGGTCTCTCTTAAGCCATTTTGTAGTAGAGAGAAATTGTTAGAACATGCTGGACACTTTTGCCAACATTTCTCTTGTTCTGATAGAGAAAGAAAAGAATGAGAAGGAAGGAAAGAGCAAAGGACAAAGCACTAGATGGAGCAAGCAGAGAAAGCAAACCCTAGAGCTGGTAGCCTCCTCGTCTTGGCAAACCGGTCCTTCTCCAGGAAGGAGTCTCTGCTTCTGTTTGTACTGCGTTTTGGAGGTCCTGTTTGTTTTAAGATACATGACAGTTCATCGTGGTGGGCATGCCTGTAATCCCAGAACTCAGGAGGCTGAGGCAGGAGGATTGCAAATTCGACGTCAGCCTCAGCGACTTAACAAGGCTATAAGCAACTTAGTGAGACCCTGGCTCGAAATAAAAAATTAAAACGGGCTGGGGTTGTGGCTTAGTCATAAAGCACCTTTGGGTTCAATCCCTTACCAAACAAACAAAAATACATGACAATCAGCATCCGAGGGAAATGAACTTAGAATTTTAAAATTGTGTATTTCTTGTCTATTGCTTTTAAATATTTTTCTTTGGAAGGAATAACTAGACTTGGCATATACCTTGGTTTTCATAAGAGACCTGAGTTAGAAATGATTAAATTAGTTTTATTAAGATAAATGGGATTAATCTTCATGTATATCTATTAAGAGATATATGATTACTTCCACAAACTATAAGTTCAAGTATTCTCGACTTCTTTAATTCTATAAGGCAATGTATATTTGAGTCTATTAAATGTGTTTTTATAAGTCATTGACAAATGGGAAAATAATTTAAGATTGCTTTTGTCACTGAAAGCAAGGTTACTAAGAATTAAATTCTAAGAGTTGTAATTCTATATGTAAAGAGTACAAGAGTTTCAACTGTTTTTTATTAAAACACTGTAAAAAAAATAAAATAAAATTGTGTATTTCTTATTCTTCAGAGAAGTACATTATTTGTACAAACTTATTAAAAACATTATGTTTGTCTTCCATACAAGGCATTAACTGCACTTGTATTTCCCAGGAGTCATAAAATTCTATTTTACATAGTCAAGAGCTACATAAAAGGTACTATTAAAATCAGTAATCATGTAAATTGTATAGTAGTGTTGCATATAAGTCCGACTGGTACCTTGACTCTGTGATTCATTTTTCATGATTAATTAAAATTTATAAAACTGGCAAATTTTGACATGCACCTGACTTTTCTACTGTAGAGCTGAAATGGTTCCCAAGGGGGAGAGAGAGCCATGTGTACTCAAAGCAGGTCTTCGGGCATTTTAATAAACTACCACCATCTTCCATAAAACCCCAGCTCTGGATCACATCCAGAACACAGAGTTTCCACTTTCCACTAAAAACTGAAGTTTTTAAATAGATGGTTGATTTTCTCTTTTCCATTCGTCATATGATGATACTATAAAAAGTTCAAGTGGTGGAGCAAGAATAGGAGAACAATTTCAACTTATTATTTTTTGGTAGGAAAATTTGCCAAAAGAGGATCCTGTGAAAGTTGGTGTCTGGGGATTAAGAAACAATTATTTTTAGAGAAGATTCTCTTGGTTCTAAAAGTAACCAGACACTCACTGAGAAATCATAAAATCAAAAACTTTAGTCAAAAGAGTAAAATAAGGCAAATACCTACCCACTGAGGCTATAATAAAGTAACCATCACACTCTGTTCAGATGTTTCATAATAATAATTAAATGCTTAGCTTAATCATGCAAATAGGGGTGTGCCTTATTAGCTGAAAAATTTCCCCAAATATTTATGTAATAAGTATGTATTCAAGCTGCACTGCAGTACCCTGCAAAAGTTATTTATGCTAATCAAAGCTTTGGATCCACTATTGTAATTACTCTTTCTGGGTAAAGAAGTTCTACTTACATATTCTAGAAATTAAATCACACATTGTTCTAGTTGCTTATTGTAAATCCTCATACAAGGAAAGGATTTATCTATCTATCAAGAAGGGACAAACAGAGAGAAATCGTCACCAAAGTGGAGCAGAAGAGGGGGAATGTGAGTTTTCTAGTCAATGAATTAGAGAATGATGGTTTTTGGGGTGGAGAGGCAAGGAGATAATGCTGACTTCTATCACCAGGTCTTTGGATCAAAACTGTGAATGAGACAT
This sequence comes from Aplodontia rufa, assembly GCA_004027875.1. NCBI lineage: Eukaryota > Metazoa > Chordata > Mammalia > Rodentia > Aplodontiidae > Aplodontia > Aplodontia rufa. Next base: position 27,911 of record PVKS010017743.1, read on the forward strand.
CAGCAGTGCTAAAATTTCAAATGTTCTATAAAAATACTTTCAATTAAGTATGTACAACAACACGCTTTGACCTAGCTGGGCATTCGACTTGTTAAAAGTTGTTCTCCATTTGGTGCAAGTTGGTACCAGGAGAGGAAGTATCATGGAAAGCCATTTGCACGAAGACTTGGAAATCTCTGGGACTACAAAGCTGTAGAATTGTAACAGTGACAGGGCAGCTGGCCGAACAACCTGGAAGCCATCCTGTTCCTGCTCCCATACCTCATTCAGGTCTAATCAATGTCACCTCCCAAACATGTTAATCTCGGCCCGCACTTTCCAAGTCCCCTTTGTGTCTCACCTGCACCACTCCCACAGCTCTTACCCGCTGGCCCTGCAATCTTGCCAGCATTAGCCACATGGGCAAATCTTTTTTTTTTTTCCTTCTGTTCCATAAAATATCCATCTTTATTTTAGTGTCAAAGTAGTATTTGGCATTATATTTACATTACTATAATTATTAATATTCTGTGTTTCTCATTATCCCACTCCACTTTGACTCTCATCTTTGAATAAAACTGCTGCTTCTGGAAGGGGTGCAGTTCTCATTAAGTCTACAGTGCTTTTGGACAAGTCTTTTGAAGGTATTAACTATATCATGCAGCTCCCCCATTTATAAGAAAAGACTCCAGTGATTTCCAACCATGGGAACACCAAAATCTAAACTGCCACCATCTTTATAGGACCTGCTTCCCCTCCCTGTCACCCTCACCCTCACCATGTGCTCCAGCCCAGGGGCTTACTTCTGGTCCTTAGGATCTCAACCCAAACGCCTTGACTTCTGAAAGTCCTGACTATTCCATCACTGTTGAGTACATCACTCAAATTTAATTCTTGAAAGGCACTTACATTGTCCTTACTAATTACTCATTGCTATTTGCTTACTGCTCATTCTGTTGATTTGTTGGGTTATCAACAGGTTCTCCCAAATAATATGGAGACTCTGGGATATCAGGGCCTCATCTTATCCCTGTGCCTGCAACAGGCTCTGGCTTATTGTGAGCGGTTCCTCTGTAAATATTATTACATTTACAATTTAGAATTCCTCAGAGATTGCTAGAGATAGCTTCGAAAGAGAACCACTCTAAGATACCTCCCATGCTGAAAAAGTTAGAGCATCAGAATCATTAAGGTCTAAACCTCCAAATAAACATCTCCTTATCCCTACCCACTCTGATGAAGTGGGACATAGCACTTCATCATTTAACACAAGAAATTATTTTAAGATACTTAAAGCTCATTTTATTCCACTTTTTTTTAATAGGTGTGTGGTACATGTGATCATCTCAAATTTTTTTCTTTAACATTCAATCCTGCATTCCACTGTCATCCCTATCCATAATCACTTGGCAGGTAGTGACTGCCTATCATGAGCTCCTGAGGGAGATGCTTTGTTTACAAGTGTGTCCTCCCTCGTACACTGAGTTCTTGGAGGGCAGTCTGTTCAGGCCAATTACATCTATATTCTAACACCCAGAGTGAAACCCATTACCTAGTAACTACCTTATGTAAGCTTTCAAAACCAGTCAATAAAGGACAAATTGATACTTGTAATATAAAACACAATTTTGTAGATTTTAAACATTGCTTTTTTTTTTTTTTAAGAAAGAGGGGCAGTGAGAGAGACAGAGAAAGAGAGAAACAAGTTTATTGAGTGTTTCACATGGCCTTCGTTGCTCCAACACTTAGTTGTGTAAGTGGTGCTGGGGTTTGAACCCGGGTCCTCATGCTTGCCAGGCAAGCGCCAAAACCGCTGTGCCACCGCTCCAGCCCCAAACATTGCTATTTTGAAATGATGTGAACAGGAGTGGGAAGGTATAGAGTTAACTGTTTTGCAATGGAACTTTCAAAAGCATTACTCCCCCAAAAAAATGTCTTATGATTTATTGTTACATGTTTTGCACAGTATTAACTAATTAGGGAAAAAACCCTAATTTTATTTACTTCTCAAATGAATTTCAATTGGCTCAGATAAATCCAATTCATTCAATGGTATGATTCGGGCCAAATCTGAATATAAAACTTTTAAAGCATTAACTTGCAAGAAAATTGAAACAGTAAGGAGCAGCTAATTAAACAATATATTTGAGAAGAAAACTTCAGTCTCGCCACAGATTTATTCAACTGTGGTCTTTCTTTTCATTGTTTCATGTTTACTCCCAGTTGTATTACTCTCTGGGGTCAGTTCTGATTTCCACCATGCACAGAGTTTCAAATCATGAGATCTCTGGAAGAGATTAATCCCTAATTCTTCTAGGCTGGACATGCCTCTAGCAGATTTAAGTGATAAATTGCTGCACTTACAGCCTCTTCAGAGAAGCAACTCTAGATGGTCAAAGGCCTCAAGCCCTTTGGAAATTCAACCATACCCATGTGCTTTTCTCCTTTTTTCTTACAGCAGACGGTCAAATTAATGTAACTCTGGGTGGTGACGAGTGAGGAGAAAAAAATCTAAGGCCAGCATAAGCAAGCAGATACTTCCTTTGTCCTCTCCAAAAACAGCTGTTTCTACTCTCCATGACAAAATGTCGCTAAAGTACATAAAAGCTGCAGCCACCTCCCCATCTATAAGTTTCTGTCTCCTTAATTTAGTGGTAAGCTTTGTAGGGACAAATAGTGTGGCTTAATCACCTCTGTATCCCTAGCTCCTAGTCACGAGCATAGTACCCAGCAGATGCCTGAACAAATGTTTATTGCTCTAAGCAAGAGCAGGATCAGTAGTGGTCTCACAAAGCTGCCAGATGTCTGCGTTCCTCTGCCATCAAAGGATTCTAGCAAAGTCTCTCATTTTTTCTCTTCTTCCCTTTGCTATTCTTGGGCTTTGATTAGGAGTTTGAGAGTCCCAACATCTGCTATAGAATTATGCATATTACCAAGTCATGTTAGGGAGAAAATCCCCACTTTGTTTTAAAAAGGACCCATCTTGGATGAATAATAAAGTATAAACCTTAGTGGAAGTGCTGCTCAGTGGTAGAGTGTCTGCTTAGCAGGCAGAAGGGCCTGGGTTCCATCCCCAGTACCCTTCCTCACTCCCCAGAGAAGAAACATAAGCGTTTGGAAAAAAAGAATAATAATGATTCAACCAAGAGGACAGGTTTGTGTCCTAAAAGAGTAGGCATTGAGATGAGATAAACAAAGAGGGCCATAGGCAAGAGATCCTGTTGTTCTTCGCCAGACAGAAATCAAGTTGTCCTCACAGGCATGTGAGCTGCTTCAGGAGCTTCCTCAAGAAGAGCCGAGAAGAAAGAGACAATGGGAGACCTGGCTCCCCTGCTGCTTGATGGAGAGGCTATGGATGGTATCTGACAATTTTGAAGAACCCGTCTTGGAGAAACCAAGCCAGCTATCATGGAAAAAGAATGAGATCAGATAGCGTAGTGAACCCGGGCAATGGTAAGAATGGCACCTGAAGGGGTTGGGGATTTAGCTCAGTGCAGAGCGCTTGCCTAGCTCACGCAAGGCTGAGTTCAGTCCTCAGTCCTGAGAAAAAGAAGGAAAGAAGGAAAGAAAGAGAAAGAAAGAAAGAAAGAAAGAAAGAAAGAAAGAAAGAAAGAAAGAAAGAAAGAAAGAAAGAAAGAAAAGAAAGAAAGGCACCTGATTGGAACATTGCAAGGTTAGCCTGCCAGAGTCGTAGGCAGACTAAGCTGCAAAGAAGCGAAGGAATAGAGACTTGAGGGGGACAACCTTGTGGCAAAAATGGGCCAAGGCAATAAGATTGTACGTTCGAGGCCAGCCTCAGCAACTTAGCTGGATCTTGTCACAAAATTAAAAATTAAAAAGTACTGGAAATGTAACTTAGTGGTAAAATGCCCCTGGATTCAATCTCCACTACAAAAACAAATAAAGAAAAGAAAAGAACAAACAAATCTTCCTCTAAGAATACTAAAGGAAACATTCAAAGTCACTTAAGAGCCTCTGAGCTTAAATGGAAATCAGAAAGGGTTTGGAACCAGACACACCTCTCTTTCCCTAGAATCCCATGTGAAGCGGCTGACGGTGCTTAACTTCTCAAGGTAGGAATGATTCATAGCTTAACTCTTAAGGGCTAGCTCCTCAATTTCTTTGAGCCTTGCTTTCTTGTCCCTAAAATATTCAGAAACAAAATAACTGCTTGAAGGTTATCAAGTCTTTGCCTGGTAAGATGCATATACCCAGAATTTTTTTTTTTTTTTTGCATGTATTTTAATGGAGTCACAGATACTCAGCATCTGAAGCATGGGAATATCCACCTTAATTTTTTTACAATGAGATAAACTTTCTACTTTATTTAAGTTTTCTAAAAGCAAATGGTTCATGATAATGAAAGGATGATCAAGAATTGCTATTATTTCTCAATTAGAATTTTCTTTTAGCCAAAATCTCTATGCTTTTCCAGCACACTAATAATTTTTACAACAATAACCCTAACTTAGCATTTTGCAAACTGCGGCTCCAAATTTTTTCTCTTTGTCGGAAATACCTTTGTTGCATGCTAAACAATTAAAGACTCCACTTCTGATCCAGAAATTATGGGGCAGGTCTAGGAATTTGCATTTTTAATGTTAGAATCCCATATCACTTTTGTATGTAAAACTTAAAAGACAAAATGTTAACTCTAGTCCACCTGGGTTTGTTTTTACAGCCACATTTACTGTTGCGTTTTCCACATTTTGTTTTACTCATTTAAAGTTGCATAATAAAGTTATATTTTGCATTCCATTATTTTGAGCAATTCATTTAAAAGATTCCTTTCAGTAACAGAGTAATGTTTATAATAGTTACACGTGGGACAGGAAAATCAACATAATTGATGTTCTCAAGGGAGAAAACAGTCAAAATATGTAGCTAATCTTCATGTACCAGAGTCCATATGTTTTACCAGTTGAGGCCCTGAGGAATACCCAGAGCACAGCAGAAAATGAAAGCAAAGACAGTAAAATCAAGGAAGAAAAAAAAAGTATACAAAAGTCAGACAAAGGATTGTGAAAGTCTAACAGCCTGAGGTCATTTGATATTGAGGTAAAAAACCACAAACAGCTCAATTGTTCCTAAGGTCATTATGTTTTATGGTAGAGGAAAATATCAATGTTTATACTGATTGCATGAGCTATCAAAATGCTGAAAATATGCATAGAATAATTGTTAAAGGGAGAAGTCAAGAGCACAATATGCTTTAGAAAGCTTTCTATCCAATGTTAATGTAAAATATTTTACTATTCATCTCTCAAGAAAAATGCTACTCTCTGGCATGATTTGTTTTTGAAACATGAAAGGATATACTATCCTTTACCATGAAGAGGTTGCAAAGAATCTGAAAAGATTAAACTTTAGCCAGACATCAGCTGCAGTCAAAAAAGCGTAAGCAATTACTGAGATGTGTAGAAATTTCCTTCTATCTTTTTTGGTGAAAATTAACTTTTCACCAAAATTTCCTTTAAAAGCATACATACATCGCATATCATGAAGAAATTTCATATTAATTGGCAGAAAAGCTTCAGAAATCATCTGAAATGGGAGAGGATTGCTTTAAGTATCAAGTAGAATAAACAGAATGTGGGGGGTGGGGTGGGGATAGCAGCAATGAGTAGGATTAAACTTTCTCTTTTTAAGGTTCTGCTTAGTTCTCATTGCACCTATCCATCTGCAGTTAATGACAAACTCTGGTTCAGCTTGGGACAGGCTCCAGGACAGTAGCTTCAGAGTCATTTCAGACACTTGACAGATTCTGTCCAAGAGCAACAACCTAAGTCCCAAGGAGAAACACTTAATCATTTTTCTGAAGAAAATGACATCAAAGTTGCTGTCAGAGTCATATATAGCAATTATGCCATTAAAGAGATATTTTACCTCTTTTCCCTCCACCAAAGCCAAGGACAATGGAGAACGAATGGAACACACTGAGTGAAGTGCCAACAGGAATTGAACACACACTTCACACACTTCAGGTAATCCTTGATCCTGGTGCAGTTGGAAGGACAGTAGGCAGTCTTCCTGCTCCTGCTGGATGATTTAAAGTTCAAATGGGACACGTAGACAACAGATAGAAAGTACTAGGAGCAGATTATTCTGAACTTGGATTGAATTACTTCCCTTTGGCACACGAACACTGTTTTCTCTTCGAATTCATTTTGACTAACGCAGAGTGCTGTGCCTCCAAGCCAGCCCTCTGTCAATGGGTGCCCGGTGGTTCTGAGGGAGCACAGAGGCAACCATGAGTATGGTTTCAGCCTGGGGTCTGGTGCAGTTCCAATGCTGCTGTGTTTGTTTGTTCTTCCACATAGCATGGAATCTAAGACGCTGGATAGCCTAGAAATTTTAGGAGAAACAAATTAAAATAATCTCAGCAAAATTAACAGAATCCAACAGGGAAATATCACCAGAAGATAGAAAAAAGGAGGCATAAACAGTATGAAAGGGAAAGATGAATTTTTCCATTAGCACCCTCAGTGCGATCAGACTTGGTTCACCCTAAATTTTCACTGCTGGGTGTGCATCCACAGAATATAACCACCAGCTCTCAATACAATGATCTGAAGATTGTTCTGGCTCCAGAAAGGAGTGTCAAAACTGTTTCTGCTTTGGGATAGGCATCTGTGGGCCAAAGTCACATGCAAGAAAGCTGCTATTGGCATCCTGCAGTGCCCCGGATCTTGGCTGTTTTCCAGACTGTGAAGAGAATATAAGCAGAACCCTCCCCCCCCATGCACACACATAAGAGACACAAGAGACGTGGTGGTGAAGGCATCCAAAGGAAATGTGTGTGTGTGTGTCGGGGTGTAGGGTGGGCTGGGAATATGTTCCACTCTCTGCTTCCTCTCAGTCCTTCATTGGCACCTTCTCATCAGAGACCTCTGTGCTTCAAGAGAGGTTCCTTTTAGAGTCTATGAACTAGAATCATGCAACAGAAGAGTCGATCAGTGAATAATTAGCTTGTTTTCCACTAATGCGCTGACCTATCACACTGGTTTGAAAATCTGCCCTCACTGATGTTATCAGAACGGATGAAGAACTGGAAAGTTGCTCTCTGATTCATGACTCCAGCTCCAGCTGTGCTTAGGATAATGGATCCAGCCTGGGACCCTTGGGAAAATGTGTATTTTGGGAGGAAGATGCCTGGACAGTATATTGAGGCTTCCTGAACTGTCATGAGCATTTTGTACCTTAATGAGTATATTTATAGTTCCATTATGAGTCCTTTATCATTTCAGAAATTGATGATGCAATTTCCAAAGGAAGTTGGTGTGATTTGTGGCTATCAGCTGCCCCTATTTATCTAGCATAAAGAGGAAAACAATTCATTCGTTAGGGAAAACCAGAAATGGAATGATTTGCCACAAGGAAAACTTGACTTCAGTAAGATTGAATGAAAAGTTGGATAAAGGTAGACATTACCTAAAACAAAAGGTACAGTGTCTCTAGTGGATAAAAGTCTTTTCAAAATTTATTTAAATATTTTTATTTCCCTACCATGACTACAACTTAATCCCAAAGCTACTATTAATTAAGGACCTACTATATCGCCAGACCATTGATAAATACTTCCTAAGTTTACTTCCTTTCTTCTATCCTAATACCCACCCCATGCTTTACACAGGAGGAAAATGAGTCTCGAAGAGATATGATAATTGTAATTATTACAGAGATGTAATAATTTGCCCAAATCCGAGAGCTGGGTAATGGGGGAAAGCTGACATTGGATGGACCCAGTTCTGTGTCATTCTAACCTTGTGCACATATCACTATTACCATATTGCCACCACTGGACTTTGGTTATTTGGTAAATTGTGTGAAGAGCTATATTTTTGATTTTATAAATTCATTCTACTCCATGTTTGAAAATACACACACACACACACACACAAACATCCAATTTAGTTATTCATCCCTTCATCAGATACTTATCAGTCGCTTACCTATACTAAACCCTTGCAAAGCAGGGGAGATCTGCTGATGAGTTTATAGCTGAGAGATAGAAAGAATAGCATTTCTATTACAGTCTGGGCAATGATGCAAGAACGTACAAGATTATGAAGGCAGAGCAGAGGTGCAATCTAATTCTCCAGACACAGCACCGGAAGAGGTCCCTGCTTTCGTCAAATCACCAACTATTTTTCCAAAGCTATTGATCTCAATTTGAATTTAAGATAACAACAAAGGAATTAAGATTGTTTACTTGGTTTAGGAAAACTCCCATCTGGGTTTCTGTTGAGCACACCGGAAAGGGTGTATTTCTAGACAAGGGAAATCTCCTTCTTCCAAATTTAGAATCTCTAGGAAACTGTTCTAAATTTAGAAACCAACTTCGACTTTGGGGTTTATAAAGTGGGTGGGTTTAGATAAAGCCTAAGCTGATTTCAGTCACATATATTTAATTTTCTGCTTCTCATTTCCTTGGCAATCCTAGAATTAGTTTCAAAAAGATTTGCAAGCAGTAATTCTTACATTGTTTGCACACAGTAGAACACATGTTTCTTTGGTTGGCCAAACATGCATTTCTCTTTAAAATTAAAGCTTTCAGTATAATGAGAAAAATATTTTCAAAAGCCATGTAATCATTGTGTGAAAATTCTGTTGAATAGTCTCTATACTAACTAAATCCTAGTGTTTTTTCTTTGCTGAAAAAGAAAAATGTCATATAAATATAAATGTGAGAAAAATAATAAAAATATATCCACATTGCAGAAAGCATGTTGGACGATGTGACATGATTGTTAGACTTTATCATAATGCATATGGGTGCAGGTTCTATAGTTCACATCACACTCCTCGGTCAGTAATCACAACGATCTTATAAAATAAGTCAGGTAAGTTTTTCTTCCCTGTTTTCCAGTTGAGGAAGTAAAGACTTTGAAATGCTTGTGTCCTCCCAGGAGATCATTAAGCTAATAACTAGGAATGACAGTTGAATCCAGCTCTGACTGAGTGTAGCGTTCTCCAATGTATGATGTAAATACACGGTCACATTCTGGAAACCAAAATGAAAGTAACTCTTAATTTTGCTAATGAGCTATGGTATAAGGAAAGCCATTTATATTTTACCTACTGATTTGTTTATAAAAGGCAAGTCATTGTGTTAAATACAATAACAGGAACCCAAAGTGTTATAAATATTTTTAGCCAGAAAGTCCTATGTATATTGATCTGTAGGTACATAAAATATATCTCTAAATACAGTCTGAAATATATTCTGGAATAAAAATTATGCAATGAATAAAGCTCTCCTTTTTGCATGTTTGGCACTGTTGAAAAGATAGATAAACATACAGTGACACAAGATTCATGTAGGATATTATTTATATTTAAGTCTACAACCCTGTTCATTTCTTTCTAGTCAGCTTTGTGTCACACCTGCCTTTGGACTGTCTACATCTGGTGGCCGAGGTACTGTAGTACTGTCGTTCCTAAACTGTATTCAGAAACCACGCAACAGATGCAGGCAATATTGACGCATCCTGGGCTTGCTGTGGAAACCTAACTCAATTAAGCTGCTGGGCATGGGGATTTTACAATAAAACGTTTGACAACTTTAATTCTACATGATCTATGGAATAAAAGTCCTAAGGATTCATAGAGACCAATGCCAAACAGAGTACTATTCTTACATATCAAAGCCCAGGAACTGATCTTTTGTGCTTCTTCAGACTGCAGGCTGACACTGTCCTTAACATGAGTCCCTAAACCAGTATGTTTGCTCCTCTCTCCCACTATGTTTCACACTCATACATGGATCTCATTTAAAAAAAAAAAAAAGTCCTTTCCTAGTCCCCAGAAGGATATAGTTCTTTGAATATCTATTCCAATGCATTTGAAATAAAGCTCTCTGCCCTTCCCTGCATACTTTTTCCCCTTGAATTCACGTTCTTTGTGGAGTTCAGACACATCCATCAACCCATCAGTCAATCTTCATATGACTCAGAGTACATTCCCTAAAGTAAAAAATAATTTTGTGAAAGCACTCTTAATTATTTTCACTTTAACAGTTCTGAGTCTTTCCTTGACTTGTAAAAATTCCGTGCTTTTCTAATTTTTAAAGTCAGACAGGTGAAATTCTCAGTAAGTGAACCACTGCCATTGTTTGCTTTAAAAATCATCAGAATCATTATGCAGAACTAAAAAAAATGTGATATTTTTTCTTCTCCTCTGACTTTAAATTCTTCCAAACCCTGCTCTAAAGATGCCTTTATGATGGACTATATTCTGTCAAGGTAGAAAACTTGTATCCATACACTCAGTGAAACATGAAGGCTCTGTTCAGGCCAAAAGTGATATCATTTCCTTCATGCCACTCATAAAGCATGTTTTTAAGGAGTCATTGTGTTATTATGAATTTCATTGTCTCATAAACCATTCCATTGTACTGGATAAGTACTCTGAGTCTGTTAGTAATGACTGAGAAAGAGAAAGGCAAGACCTGAGGTCGCTTATTTTCATTTCATGTAGATCCATGGTTCTGGAAAGAAATTGTTACCAGCCCATAGTTGCAAACAGCAAGTAACTGGTTCTCCACAAAGCACGTACAAAAATATGCATTTTCATTAGTATAAGAAATATTTAATGCTGATCCCATGTCATATTCTTTGCAAAGGACATGAAGGTGAAATGGAGTTGTTTTGTTTTAATACTAAACACTCAAATCAAGTTTTATAATATTTCCAGAGGACATTAGGAAATTGCATCAAGATTATTAGAACCAACTTGGCAATTGCCTTTGAGCAGCAAGAAAATGACTCACATTTCAAATATATATACGTATATATATATATATATATATATATATATGTTCAAACATACACACACACATATATATACACATATACATACATATACATTTATAAGATAATTTTAAATATGTACCTTTTAAAACTAAAATATGTTTGAGTTGTTATATCAATGACCAGCTTTGTGATTTTGATTGATTATTTATTTAGGGAAAAAATCCAAAAGAATTATTCCCTCGAAGCTGCAACCTCCTTTGGACTTCTGCTACTTGCCGCTGTTTCTTTTCCATAAGGCAGCGGCGCTTCTCACTTCCAACACCTTCCCTATCTTCACTTCGTCCATTACCATAACCTGCAACTACTACTAACTCCCATTCTCTTCCCACCAAAATGGCAGTTACAGTGGAGGATGCATGTGTCCCTCGGCACTTTAATTAAATTAGCATCTGCCTCAACCTAAGTATGTGACACTTCATGTTATAAACTCCATATCTGTAACAGCAGGGGGACTTTTGAAGAGGCAAAGAGAGACTCTGTGAAGAAGGGGAAAATGTCAGGAAGTTTCAGAGCAGGGAGCTGAGCCTTGTACCCTTTTGCAGTGGCAGCTGCATTCAAAGAGGTTTTCATTGTCTTTTTGCTAGGTAGCTAACACCTGTAAGTGGTATTCTCTGTCATTATTACTAATAGGATGTGTCCCATTAGGTAAATTACCCTGAAGCCTATAGAGGATATCTTTAGTACAGGCATGATTCCCACAGACGATAAATGTTCATTAACCCAAAGTGGCTGAACTACAAGAAAGGAGGCCATTTTATCTAGGTAGATTGTCTTGGAATTAACAATAGGGACATATTTGAAAGATGAACAGTAGTATTTATTCTCATATTCATTGTAAAATGCTTTTTTGCGTATGAGAATTCAATGACCACATTTCCACCTTCCTCAAAAAAAGACAAAAGGTTGATAAAATACAACTTGATAATCTATCTCAGCAGCCAACATCCCTGGAATTCCACTTGTTTAGCTAAAATTTTTCTAGCGATCTCTCATTTTTGCTCTCAGAAGCAGAACATGCAGTTGGACTTCTACCTTTGAACTGGTTATTGCTATATTTACCCTTTTTTGCACGTAGGATGCTCTCACAGGCAGAATGGGAGCTAAATTGGGCTCTGATAGGGCTTCCTCCTCCTCAGCCCATTTTCTGAGAGTACTGCATTCATAAATAGCCTCTAAGGCTTTGGGCTTCTGAGGTCATTGTACTTCACACAATTGTTCTCGGCAGCACTACGTGAAAGACAGTGGCTGGGCTGAGGCCTGCAGTTCCTGGAAGCTGGTTTTCTCAGCATTGAAGGGCTATCTCTTCTTTAAAAAAAAAGCACAAGCCTCTGCAGGGTGACCTTGGTCATTGTTCTTGGGGCATGAGACTTCAGAAGTAGAGGGTTCTCCTGAATTGATAGGACTGACCAACCCCCAAACTGATACCATCTTGCTCCTAGGATGCCTATATAAATAGCAAATTGATATCTGTAATGAGATAAATGCTTTGCAAACTCTTCCCTGTTAGGAAGACATGCAGAATAGTGGTTACCTGAATTCTTTTGCTGACCGTTTCCTTGACACTCCACAGGATTAATCCTAATAGACTTCTGGGAGATGTAGATGAGATGCAAAGACCAGTCATTAGTAAGAGGAATATATTCTGCAGGCATATGGAAAAATAAACAAAAAAAAAAGTCTAATATTTGGCAGCTGAGTGAGGAGATGTGAGAAGGTAGTACGGGGGGAAACAAGAGGAGTGTTAAGAACTTGCTAACTTATTGACAAGAATGCTTTGTTGCTCTGTGGTACAGGTAGACACAGCATATAGGAGCAGTAAGAAATCACAGCTCAGTCTTCTCCATCACATTCAGTTGCCTTTCCTCTTATTTGAAATGACTTACTACAATTATATAAAGTCCATGAAAAATTCTTAGTATAAAAATACCAGGATATTTTAACTTAGTTCCATGCAAGTTGTAAGTTAAAAATTAAAAAAAAAAAGTTCTTTTCTCTAAGGCTCAGTAATTTATGACAGCCCACAAGTTTTAAGTTAGGGCTCCTCTGGAGACACAGCACATAAGTGAAAAGAAGTAAGGATTAAAAATGTATTCACATGTATTATCCTGAGCCTGTCTCTGTAGGGCAGAACATGACACCCTTGTAGGTTGTGAAATATGTAAATAATTGTTATTAAATATTTCAGGCATAAAATTTAGTTTAAAATAATATCATGAACTATTCTGACCTGATATTCAGAATAAGAAATAAAACATGACCATAGGTATTGCTTCCTTCTGGACTTCTCTCTCACTGTGTTTTCTACCTTCCTTTGTGGATATAGATGTTCTCTAATACTTTTAAATGTAGCTGATGTCAAAACATTAAATACATATTACAATGTCTTAATTGTACAAATATGGACAGACTGTATTTCATGCAGTTAGTTTATCATGAAAGCTATCTGTTTATATGTTTTAGTTACAGATATAGTTGAATGTATTTTCTTGCCTTTCAAACATAAGAAATATTTGAGAATATAATATAATTCAAAGCAATGCTTTTTAATATTGTTACAGATAAATGCCCTTACGAATGTGGAGAGGAAGTTAGCAGTGTCAATTTAGTTACTGACATAGTTGTTTAAATAAGAGCCTGTTTTTTCATATGGAAATAATTTTGACTTTTGAAGTTCTTTTTTAAAAAAAAAAGCATTTAGGTCACACAAGATTATATTTGACCTGC
>PVKS010017744.1:0-41417 GCA_004027875.1 Aplodontia rufa
CTAGGAGACTCAAGGGTGGGAATAGGGGGGAATCATCTTAGAAGGAGACCGCTACCCTCCACGAGATATCCATTTAATTCAGGGGTTCTTCTGGGAGAAACAGCAACATGGGGAACCCAAGTTAGGCATCCATGATATGGCATTAGCCCTGGATAACTAAGTATATACACATTGGTTCTTGAATGTTTGATAATGTTTCCCCCTCATTTATAACTCTATATCTGTTTAATAAAAAAAAATGGGCTAAAGAACTAAGTAGATACACTTCTCAAAAGATGACATACAAATGGCCAACAAGTACATAAAAACCTCTCAGTCTCCCTAATCAGAGAAATGCAAATCAAAACCACAAAGATCATCTCGCCTCAGTTACAATAGCTGTCATCAAAACAACAAAACAAAAAATGTAGAAGGATGCAGAGAAAAGGGAACTCTTATACACTGTTGGTGGGGGTGTAAATTAGTACAGCCATTATGGAAAATAGTATGGAGATGCCTTGCCTCAAAAATCTAAAATAGAACTACCACATGATCCAGCAATTCCACTATGGGTATATGTTCATAGGAGACGAAATCATTACACCAAAAAGATACTTGCACTCTTTTGTCTACTGTAGCACTGTGTACAACAGCTACAGTATGGAATCAACCCAGATGCCTTCCGTGGATGAGTGGAAAAAGAAAATGTGATCCATAAATGTTATGGAATATTATCCTGCCGTAAAACAGTGAAATTCTGTCATTTGCAGCAACATGAATGGAACTGGGTCATTATGTTAAGTGAAGTAAGCCAGGCACAGAAAGACAAATACTAAATGTTCTCATTTGTGGTAACCAATAAATTGAAGAATGGGATGGACTAGTGGTCACTAGACACCTGGAAGGGGAGCGGGAGTGGTAGACAGTTATTCACGAAGGGGAACCAAAACACTGAGCAGAGGACTGACTTCTGGTTCTTCTTTAGCACAGTAGGGTAGTTGTTGGTTAAAACTATATTTCAGAATGACTAGAAAAGTACAAATTCTTAACATATCAAAATGATTAATGTTTGAAGTGATGACAATGGCTGTTACCCTGATTTGATTATTACGTATGGTATACATGCATTGACTTACTATAACATATCCCATAATGATATACAAATTAGGTCTCAATAAAAAAAAAAAAACACCATGTACTGGCATGAGAAAAAAGTACATTTGACCTTTCTAAGCTACTGGAGTTAATGAGGCTGGAACACAGAGTTTGTACTGGGGATTCAAACAGAGGACTCTAGGCAAATTGGTTAAAATCAAGTCTCAGGGCCTGGTCTATATCATACATATATGTGTTACATTTTACAAGTTTTCTATAATTCCTACAAATGTGTTACTGTTCAACCATGTGGATTTTCTATGTTATTTTAAATTGGGTTGAAATGTGTCATTTCAGTTCCACACTCTGTCTGATGATGGAGTATTTGATCTTGAAGACCCAATCTTGGCTCCTCTGAAAGACACAGAGAGGTTTGGGATTGTGCAACGTTTGTTTGCCTCAGCTAAAATTAACCTGGAGAGACTGCAGTCGTCCGTGAAAGCCGTCATCCTGAAGGACCCTCATGTCTTCCCACTAATTCTCTGTATTACCCTGAATGGACTCTGTGCTTTAGGCAGAGAGCATGAGTAATGCCATCTGTCAATCAGAAACAATGCTGGCAAAGCTGAGTACGTTTCAGAATTTTTAAGATACTACTTTGGGATTTAGGTCTGATGCATGTTAAAAGTTGATCAATGAAATGAATTACAAAACACATTAAGTGGTGACTTTCTGCATCCCAAATGGCACCAGGGACTCTAAACATACCCCCTCCCCCATCAGAGTCTCTCCTATGCTGGTAAATGGTGAATACCTACATCCAAGATAGATTCCAGCACCTGAGAGCCGAGCAAACAGTTGAGATTCTAAGTAGTGTACATTCAGACCTTTTCTTCTGCAGAATAACTGTTCCATCTATCACTTACAATTTTCTACTTTGTTACATGTGAACACAGAAAAGTCTGACATTTTAATCCAAAATTCATTCTAAATTGTGAAGCTGTGGGAAGGCAATTTCTTATCACAGAAGTGGCTATGTACTGGTGATTGAAAAATAAAACTGAAAATGCCCCCAGAGTATTTTTCTGCAAAACAACATTTTACTAGAACAAAACAAAACAAAAAGCCTAATCAACACTCTCCTGCCTGAGGGGTCTAGCTTTATCTATTTTATTTGACTTTGCCATGCTTTGATAAATATGCTAAATCCACATCTAGAACAATGTATTGTTCCCATGCATTTAGTAACTTTGTCAATACTTTGTATCTAAGGAAATTTTGAACTGTGTTTTTTTGCTTTTTATTGTTTTGACTTCTTTCTACTATAAATAGCTTGGACTGTCTCCCCAGGAGATTCCATTAACAGGATCTGCTGTTTTTCCCATCTGGAACCTGGATCCACTAGCAGTGAGGAGGATCAGTGGTTAGGGAAGCATGTTACTCAACACATTTTTATTTTTACCTCAACTTTGTACACTTAGTCCCTTTTCTTCCCTTCAGAGTTTAACAAAGAAATAAAGAAAAAAAAACCCACAAAAAAACCAACCTTTTATCACGAACTAAAAGATGAGAATAAGCTTTATGCAAATACTTATTATATGCAGGGGGGAAAGGAAGTAAACTACATTGTGGTGGCAACTGTACAAAAATAATTACCTTATACACAAGTTGGAAAGGAGTATGTAAAAGTGAAAGTAGTGCTACATTGGTGGCACTATGCCTTTTTGTTTGTTATGTTTTCTGAAGTTAAACAACTGTAAACAATATGAATTTACTTGTGTAAAAACCGAAATATGCATGTATCAATATGCATTAAAAAAAGAGTTTACAAGAAACCAAGCAGTGGCTCCTTTGGGGTCAGGGACTTACAGGTTGGGACAAGAAGCAAAGGAGACTGCTCGTTTTTTTTTATTCCTGTTAGAATTTGTATGTATTATCCCTGTAATTGGAAAAAAAAAAAGACTAAAAAAAACTAAAGATAAAACTACGAAGGTGAGTAAGATGGAAGAATGAGCAATATAGAACAATGTTTTGGGAGCCATGGGAAATCCATTAGACTAGCAACTCAAGTGTGAGGACCGGAGAGCTGCAAAGGGCTCCTTCTGACGGGAGGGTTCTTGTGTGACCCTCCCCATGCCTCCAGCTCCTGCCAGCCTTGGGGGGTCCACTCCCCTTCTCACTGCAGGCAGGGGCTGTGCACCGTCTTACCCCTTGGGATTTCTCTTCTTCCTGGACAGCTGGGAAATGGCCAGAGCACTTGTGCCATCTAAGCAGGGAAGTCTTGCTTTCACAATCCTATATTTTAATCTTCCCCAACTCTGAAATTCTTTCCTTCAATGTGCCATCTTTGAAAGCCAGCAAATTGCTTAGGTTAGGATAGAGGGAACAATGGTTAGTGTTTCCTTGTTAAAAAACAGGAAGAAAAAAATTATTTAGGTGGAAAAAGCTAAATGACATTAGAAAAGTTTTACAAAGACTGATAGTACTTAAAAGAAATTACCAAAGCTAATCTGATGTTGTTGTTAGTTCCACCTAAAAATGAAACACTACATTTCTCCAACAGAAATATATAATATATAAAAATAAGTATTTTTATATGTACAAAAATATTTTACCAGGAGTATGTAATCTCACAAATTGAACATTGCAATAATTTTTGTTCTTGATAGCATATGGAAATATATGAAAAGATTAATGTGGACAGTTTCTGAAAAATCAATACTTAATTGCACTCCAGGAAATTTTATTTGTAGAAGAACAGTGGCAATTTTCTCTTCTACAGGAACTTGTAATACAATTACATAAAAAGCAATAGTACTTAATTTTTATTTTTAAACCTTTCCATCAGAAACATACTTAAGTAGCTTGTTCAGCTTTGATTTTTAGATAGCTATCAAGCATTTTGCCCTCCCTTAGAAAAATATTTTCTTCAATAATCACTTCAAAGACTAGAGGTTAAAAAGAGCATGCATTGTACTCAAAGAAAAGGTATATGGAAAAGAACTAGAAACAAACAAACAAAATAAGGATTAAAAAATTAAAAAAAAACTCCTACAACAAGGTTTTTACATCAAACATACCTCAGGGGCTCTAAAAGAGCTCAACATAACATCCAAAGAATTGCACTTGTTCCTGATCCCTACTGCGTATTCAACTGCAACAGAATCCAAGGGGAAAAAAAGGGGAGGGGAATAAGACCAATGTAATTGAATAGGAACCAGTCAGCAATTCTTTTTTAAAAAGAGGACATATAGCCAAAAGAACTATTTACCTTATATTTCAAGTACAGACACAGAAAATTTATGCATTAAATCTGTTTCTTCCTGAAAAGACTTAAGTTATTTCTCTCTTGGATCACATTTATCATAACTTCAAAGCAAAGTTATGATACAACTGTTCACTTTTCCTATTTAAGAAAATAAAAACCACACAACTTCAAATGGTAATGACTTTTGGTTTAATGTTGGTAATTTACAACTGATGATTTTTTGTTTGTTTTTGGGTGCTGAGGACTGAACAGAGGGCTTTGTGCATGCTAAGCACACACATTTTACCACTGAGCTACTCCCCATCGCCCCCGTCCTTAGTTGAGATTCCACTGCTGTGCTTCCTCATTACGTTTCGGTTTCCTCCAAGCTCACAGGCCACCATGACTGACAGGAGGAAAGCTGACTGTTGTAGGCATGCCCTGTCATACTTTTAGATGTTGCTGTTCCTGGCATGTTGTTGGCTGAAGTACAATAAAGACAGCCATTTTCAATTTTTAATATAAAGCGCGGGGGCTTAGCTTAGTGGGGTAGAGTGGATGCCTGGTATGTTCTAAGCCCCTGGGTTCCATCTGCAGAACCAAGATGTGAGACTTTTGGCTTCTGTTCTTTGGTAGCAGCACTACTTATTCCATAGGACTTTAGGTTGATTTTTAACATAGTAACTTGTTTAATTTCTAAGTTACAAACAGCATTTACCTTAACTATAGATGTGTTCTCAGTTTTGTGCTGGAGGTTAGAAAACAGTAAAGGCTAGTAGGAAAAAGAAAAAAAGAATTGTCACTTGACCTTCTATGTGTGACAATATCAGATTTACCATAACACTGCATCATCAACTAATGACCAAAAGCAATCACCAAGGAGACAGTAATAACTGTTATTTGGAATTTGAAATTCATTAACTAGACCTAATAGTGAATGTTTCTACCTGTAAAGAAACAGATGTCTGTTAAATTTAACACTGTGGGTTAAATAACAGTGCTGCAGAGATAAATTTCAGGCATAAGAATAAAGGAGGGCAGCTTTAGGGGGCAATATCAGTCTGTTCTGATTTAAGAGGACTGGACTGCTTACTTAAATTTTGCTTGATTTGCAAGTAGTCTGGTTGGCAGTAACCGTTTGCTAAAAGTTTGGACTTCGATTACATGGGACCCTCTGACTAGGACCAGTGAGAAAACAGAACAGACTCTTCCAGACTGAACTGCATCCTTGGGGCCATTTTAAACCTGGAGGTAGGATTCCTGAATGGTGCTCACCATCCACTACATGAAGAAAGAGATACACTTTAAGGAACTTAAAGATAACCAACCTTAACAAGTGAACACATTTAATAAATAAAGTAAACTAATAAAGACTTACCACATTGCAGTTACAATTACTCCTTATAATTTTAAGTGAAGACAAGTATTAACTTTGCCCTACTAACAAGCAAAACAATATAAAGGAAGATATAAAGTGTATCAAAAAGCAGACAAACAAAATCATAGAAGTCAGAATCAGAATCGTAGCTAGAAGTACACTATTTTTACTTGCATCAAGACAGAGTATTTTGCCAAAGTGGCGTAATCACACTTCTTACCTTAAAAATGCAATACCATCATTCTCTCACTTTCTAGTGCATTAAGGACTCAAGTTTGTTTCTGTGCATTTTTCAAACTCATTCCAGGAACACACAAAGTAACGTGATAGAATGTAAGAAATATTTTTTTAAAAAGAATAAAACTTGAAAACAGCTAGAACAAAAAGGCATTTAAAAAACCTTATAAAACTATAGAACTATCATCTTCCTCAGGTATATCACATTTACATAGAACTGATAAGATGAATGATTAAATGTATTCTGAAAAGTTTGTGAATAACATTTGCTTGCACTATATACAATAACCCATTATTTAAAACACTGAAGTTCTCCCAAGAACTCCAAATACATTACAGATATTATTATGTGAATTCTCACAGCAAATCCCTTGGAACAAGGAGAGCAGGTCTCACAATCTGTAAGCCTGAATCATATCACAAATCCATTTGAAGGTTTAAGTAATATTTCCCAAGATGTTTCCATACAGAACCCTTTTTCCTTAAGGAAATTAAATAATAATAATGAACAATAATATTCTGAACTTAATTTCTCATTTTTCAGAAAGGAGATTAATATCAGCTTAAAGGTGGAACCAGGGCCTTTCAAAACAATCTAAAATAGTTTTAGGTTGTCTAGAAATTTGAGAAGAATTAAAAACTTTAGAACACTGGCTATCATAAATAGGTGAATATATTTGGTTTTATTATGTATATATTTTGGGAGAATGTAACATTAGCACATAGTTGTGTATTTATATATATATATACACACATGGCAACTCAAACATTTAAAAAATGAACTATTCATGTACATAAAACTTCAGGGTTGCCTTTTCAATACTTAGTATTAAAGATTACTATAAGATTATTAGCTCAAGAGAGCCTGTAATTTCAGAACAATGGAATAGTATTTTCAGAAGTCACAAAAATATATTATTATTTTGACCAATTTTCAAAGCTTTTTAACTTTGAATTTGTTCATCTACAATAATTATAACTATCCATCTTGAAAATCAACTCCAATCACTGAATCATGACACATGTTACACATAATTATAAGTGCTATTTTAATGAATTTTTAAAGTAAGGATCATCTCTAATCGTCATTAGGGTATTATGGACAAACCAGTTAGTATGTGGTCATCATCTTAAGGTCATGCATGCTGTGGCTTTTACTGCTAATTTGGGTTTCTTCTTTTATTTTGTGGTCCTGGAGATAACTGTGGTTTATTGTCTAAATTTGTCTTAATAACCAACTTGCTATTTTAAAGGAAATTTCTCCCTATACTAAGATTTTAGAATCTGGGGTTTAAGTTACTATTGCTAACGTTATTCTAGCTTCCTGATACAATTTCTATTTTAGAAAGCTATGGTCAGCAATTGTATAGAGCTGGCTGGCTTTAAAAAGTCCTCATGTATTTGACATTTGATATTATCTAAATATCAAATAAAAATGCAGACTGCATAACAAAAGCACAGCTATAATGAAGGTGAAAATCTTACTTGTAGGGTATCAAATATACTCCTCTAACTCTGATTAAATGACTTGTTCAGGGACTTTACTGCTATCAGCATTTGTACATTTGGAAATGAAAACCATAACCTTCAGTTGTATAGAAACAGCCATGCCGTGAATGTGGACACGGACAATCACGTCCACAAGGAACCTCAGGTGATTCGGGCAGCAGCACATCATGTTTCCCACAGCACACGCATGTGTGTGCATTTTACCTATTATCTACTGTCTACTGTCACTGTAAGCATTTTCTCCTCAGTAAAGCTATTAGAAACAAGTTTATTATCTCAGAGAAATACACATTTCCTGGATCACGTTACCTAGGAAGAATCCTGGGTGGAGTCTCTGGGCCTCTTTGCCTCAGCAGAGCAGTGCTGGTTCCTGCAGACTCAGATGGGACTTGGATTTCAAGTTTGGTGGCTCTTCACTGAGATACAATGAACTTTTCTGATTTGTTTTTCTTCAGCATTTTCATTTTATCTACGCTAAAATTAACTAAACTGCATCACTCTATTGTATACTAGGAGAAATGCAATATGCATACATTTATAATAGAAATAATTCCTGTAAGTACAGACTATATTCCAGATAATATGCATTGTTATATAAGGCTAAAAATATATATATGTAAGTCATCTCTGTTGTGTCAAGATGGTAGAAATATTCTTCGGATGAATTCCCGTGCTGCTAGTTATCCCAAAGCTGTTTCAATAAGCTTCAGGCAGCAGCAAGAAGGTACACTGGAGAATAAAGTGCGTTTCCTGAGAGTACAGAACTGAAATTTCTCTGAAACCTTACAGTGTATTGAAACATTGAGTCATAGGACATGAACTTGATACTGTGCTTTGATTCATGTTGTTTAAAAGAAAAAGCATTTGTGTACTGGCTATACAATTCTGGAGTGAAAACTTCAAAATAACCTATAGATTTCCAATTTTCACAATACAGCAAATTTGGTGTATCATTTTATTGTGAAAATGACTTAAAACATGGTGTAAATACTGCTTATTGCCATATATATTTTCTCTGCCCGGCTGCCATTCCATGTAACAGCTTGGGTAGGGGGAGAAACACATTCAGCAGCCAGGTGTCTGAGGCCACCAGACAAGATGATCATCAATAGTTAAGCACCAAACCCTTGAAAGTGTGAATGTTGTGTACACAAAGAGCTAGCAGCAATATAAATTACGGTTAACTTAGTGATGGCTGCATCTCTGAATGTGTCTTAGGAAGAACTTATATCATCCAAGAATCCTAAAGAGGATATTAACAGAGGTGAATGTGGAAATTTGTATGTCAATGAATTTCGAGGAGGACACTTTTCCTAATTGTTAAGCAACAAGAGCGCATTCCCTAACAGAAATGTAAAAAATACATAAAATACTATTTAACATATATGATACATATATAATTTACATATTATATATGTATTATGCGAGTGTATATATACATGAGAGCCGGCATTTATTTCCAAATTTTGTGAATTGTTCAATGGATTCGAGTTTTGACAACAGAACAAGTACCCTATCAATCACGTTTCAAAAAGCACTGATCATTCACAGAAAACAAAGCTACCAATTGCAAACTTAGTCAAACATCACAGAAATTTGCACAGTCATAATTTCGCTGACCATATCCTTGAGGAAAAAAAACCTGTTTAAAGTAGTAGGTTCAAATTTTTATATGTGAAAATAAACTTTCAGCATCATTTTGTGTAAGGTTTTACAGCGTAAGGCACTCTCAGTCTGCATGACCTTGCTTCCACCCCCAGGTTCCTTTCTACATGTTAAGCTAGCATCAGCATGTCACCGCAGCAAATGAGAATAACAACCCCGTAAGAGAGTGCAAGGTATTGCTCTTCATTTTTTCACTAAAGACGGAAATGAAGAGAAAAGACTGTTTGTATACATTGGAATGGGTAGCCACGGATCTCTGAAATAATGAATAATACGTGGCACTGAACACACTTTTGGTGTCAGAGTCTCTGAATGGTAGTAGACTAACTGTAGCATTGACACTAATATTTTGCTTCTGTAAGAAATTTGATTAAGGAAGGAAGGTCAATGACTACTACACTTTCTTCTAATTAGAGTAAGTGACCCCTCCTAGTTAAATACCGAACTAAACAACAGCTTTACAAAACTATTTCAAGTATTCATTATCACAGTGAAAATGTGAGACCAATGTTAGTGTGAATGACTGGAAAATTCCTTTGATGAAAAAGGCCAGGGTACTAAATCAAAACATATACAAAATGCTTCAACGCATTTCTTTATGATATGAATAGAAAGATTATCCATAGAAAGTTAGAAAAATTAAGATAAATTATATATTAGTACACCTTCCCAATCACATTTTATATAAAAATTCAGAATAGTGTACCGTTATCTCAATCTACACAATAAAAATGCCTGGACTTGGCAGGCATTTTTATCCAGGCAATCTGTGCATGGATTTTCTCAGTAGGTTTGTGAGTCACTTAAAGTTTTATTTCCCTTGTTAACTTCACTGCACCATCAGTAAACCCAGCTGATTGGGACCCACTGTGGCTCCAATCTTAGCTTCTCTGTGGCACTTTGCAGTTTCTCAAACGCTTTGTCTAGATTGTCATTTACAATGATCAGATCGAAGTAGTGGTTGTACGCTCTCTGGATCCGCGCACTTTCATCCACTGTCTTCTTCAGGTCGGAGTCCTGTTGAACAGTTGTAAAAGAAAATGTTTGTATTGTAATGCGTATGTACTCGCTCAAACTCCAACTAAAAGTGGATAAGAAAAAAGCAGGTTGGATATTTATTGTGATTCTGATATTAATCCTCAAAATCTAATCTAAACAGTGTTAACGAAAGACATTACCATCTGTTCATATCTTACTCCTTCCATCTACACTGATGTTTTTTGCTGTTTTGAGTATTCTGTACCTTCAGATTCACTGCTACTCAGGGAAAAATTCTAACTGAAAGGCTGCTGAGAATCATCATAGGTTAATCTAAGGTAATAAAAGAATTACTGCAAGCTACTGGTATAAGCATCTCATTCACTTTGGAAGATTTTTACCTTATGGCCTATGTAAATCATGGAGCCCAACTTGTAGCAGCTATTAAAAAATTTCTAACAATATCTAAGAAAGCTAGAGAATCTTATGTGTGTTTTGAAGACTAACTACATGCTGCCCAATTACGACCAAAGCACACGCTCATGCAGTTTATTTCGTTATTTGTGTTAGTATTTTTCTTTTGTGAGTAGTTTCAGTCATTGTGGAATGATACAGGAGTACCTCAGTAAGTAATGGGTTCTGCATGAGCAAGCAGAGCTTTTCATGAAATTCCAAGTGTTTTGAAATTTCATTGTACATCTACATACTCTACAAATATTTACTGAGTTCCTTAGTCTACTATGTTTCTGAACTGGTGGATATAAAAATGAGTAAGGCAGAAATGGCTCCTGTCTTTTAGTGTAAGAGACACATAAGAAACAACAAACACAAAAAATTGCAAGTTGTAATAAGTGCTATAAAAGAAACAAACAGGGTACAAAGAATTTTAAGAGATCTACTTCAGATAAAGTCAAGCTGAAAAGCTAGGGGAAAAATAAGGAAGTTGTCATGTGCATAGCAGGACGAAGAACAATCCAGGCAGAGGAAAGAACTGCACAAAATTCAGAGGTGGGAAATGGACCTGGAACATTTAAGAGACTGAAAGAAGCCCAGGGTGGATGGAGGGCTGGGATTGGGGTAGGTTACAGAAGATCTAGATGTGATGAAAAGACATCTCTGCATCTTCAGTGGGCACGGGATCTGACAAGTGGATGCAGGGAGATTGGTGGCAAAGCAGATGGAAAACACACCAGCCTGGAAATTTACTCTAGTGATAAAATCACCAGGACTAGCTGATGGGCTAGATGCAGAAAGAGAAGAAAACGAATAAATCCAGGCTAGTGCTGACATTTCCAGTTTGCTATAGAAGTTGCAGAGTGGAGGGGTAGGCAAGATAAGGACAGCATGATTTTTTTTTTTTTAATGAAATGTTCTACTTTGTATATGGCAGACATCCATACCAATGTGAAATATCCAAATGGAGATGTAAAGTAGATGACAAGGCAGGGCTGAGGTCTAGGCCAGCCATAAATCATCAGTGTCGGGGGAGATCCTGGACTAGGATCGGCCTTAACTTACTTAGTCAATACCCATGTATGCATGAACATGTAACAACGATTCCCTCCAATACGTAAGACTGTGTTGAACAAATAAGAAAAATCATCAGTGTAGCAATGGATGGTTGAAGTAGTTTTGATGAAAACACCTAAGGAAAAGTGCACAGAGAAGTGGGCTCCTCAGAAGTGCACTGAGAAGTGGGCCCAAAGAAACTGATGCTCACCAATACTTCCCCAGAGACTTCTAAATATGGTTAAAACAAGTAAAATACCTTTGATGACAGATTTAAGAACAGACCACGTTTCAACTTCAAGCAATTTTTACCTATTATGGTCATTAACAATTTGATTTATTAAAAAAAGAATCCTGTAACAAAATGAGGTACAGACAAAAGGAGTGATCTCCAGGATGAGCTTTTACGTCTGTTATACAGACTGACACCTTTTACATAAGAAAAAAGGGAAGGAGGATACACATATACACTTATTAAGAATGGCTACCGAAAACTTTGTGGGTGGGAGGGGAGACAGTGGACAGGACAGAGAGAAGCTAGATTTATTGTTGTTTTGTTTGATTTTGTTTTTTAAGAGAGAGGGACAGTGACAGAGAGAGAGAGAGAGAAAGTGAGAAACAATTTTATTTAGTTTTTCATGTGGCCTTCACTGTGTACGTGGTGCTGGGGTTTGAACTCAGGTACTCGTGCATGCAAGGCAAGCACCATAACCACTGAGCCACCACTCCAGCCTCTAGATTTGTTGTTAAGATTTATACTGGATCTATGAAAATGTTATACAGAATTATAAAACAAAATTAAATTCAAACAGAAGAGAGTAATACCTAAATATCAAAAGCAAAATGAAACAAACCTGTTTCAAGTTGATGGTTTAAACACACAGAAAGGAATTATTTCAATAACTTTAAAACAAAATAATTTAATATCTAGTGGGATATATTTTTAAAATATTAAATAAAAGTCCAAATTTTAAAGCTTTTTAATAACCATACTGTTAATACTGATACCGTTACTCAGAAATTATTCACATGTGACTACTTTGCTTATATTTATAGACATGTAAAATAAGAAATTACGTTAATGTCACAAGGAACCAAGACTTGAAGCATAAGAAGCTAAAACATAAATAAAACATAAAAATTGGAACTATCAAGTTGAGCTAATTATGTATTTTTTTTTTAAAGCAGAAAAATGTATCCTCCTTCTGGCCACCAAAAGGCCTAGAAACAATGTCCAGTAGAGTTGAACACACCCTTAGAGCTTAGATTATCTCTAAACATCATTTGTCAATAACAGGAATCAGGGCAGCTTGATGGCTGGTTATAGGTCTAGGTCAGGAAATGCATAATAACCTGGAAAAGCTTGTCATACCAGGAAGCAAAGAATCAGAAACTACTGGGGTTGTGATAAAAAGGCTTAGAACGCAAGTTGAATAGGCTCCCATTAGCTGAAGAAAGGATAATTTAAGCATCAAAAAGAATAATAAACTAACCTAAGTATACAGGAAGTACTGCAGGTGGCATTAAACCAGTGTGATTCGACTGTATATACTTAGTGGTACATGCTCTAAAGATAGAGAGACCTGGGTATGTGTGTGAGGGGGGCCTGTTCACAGCAATCACACCCTTAGTGGTACTGTTGATGGATGTTTTTCCCCCTTAGACTATTATTTGTACTGTCAGATAAAGCGAATGAGCAATTATGTGATATTCTGACATTCCCAGTGTTTCTGAAAACTAGAATATTCAGCGTAAGAGAAAGGAATTAGTCATAAGAGAAAAGGAGCTTGGGAAAGGAATTAGTCATAAGAGAAAAGGAGCTTGGGAAATACCAGAATGAATTTATGATATACTCTCCTTTAAATGTACAAACAGAACAGCATATAGCCTCACTTTGTTTGTGTAAAAAGGTGTAGCTAAAGACAATGGAGTAATCCTGTCACAATATGCACTGCACCTCTTGCATTACTAAGATACCACTTACTCTAAAAGGAACCAGAACATCTTGGGAAAATGTCTGATTTCTGGCCTAGAACAGGAAATGAAAATGAGGAGCCTAGAACATCTGTCACACCAGACAGCAAGGAAGGCATCCAAGACCATTAGGCTCCTGAGGGCTACCAGCACCAACTAAGGCTCCCACTGGTTAACAATGGGACATTTGAGCATCCACAGGAAAAACAACTGCCACTGGGGACAAACCCGCTATATTCTGTAAAGCTGACCCATCAAGGAAGCCAGGCATGTATTAATCCTGCCTTTCTTGTATGAAGTGTACCTTAGAGTAATCAGCTTGTTAATGAGGAAAAGCTTTTTTTTTTTTTTTTGAAATTTGAGCATTACAGTTATATACAGCAGATGGGTTCATTCTGATAAAATCATATAGGCATGGAATTTGATTACAATCCCCTCCCCTTCTGCCCCAACTTCTCCTTTCCCCTTTTCTCCTTGCTCTACTCTACTGATCTTCCTACTGTTCATTTATTGATTTGTTTTTGACTGGTACTTCCTACATATACATGAAGGTGGAATTTATATATGCATACAACATGACTCAGTTTATTTCATATTTCTTCCCCTCTCCCATGCCTCCCTCGCAATCTCCATGTTTTACTATTTTAATGATTATGATATGATTCCAACCCCCTCCCACCCCCACTCTTTCCCTTATTTCTTTAGCTTACACATACGAGAAAAAATATTCGACTTTTGAGTTTTCTGACTCATTTCACTTAGCATGATGTTCTCCAGTTTCACCCATTTACCAGCAAATGCCATAATTTCATCCTTCTTTATAGCTGAATAAAACTCCATTGTTTATATATACCACATTTTATCTATTTATTGTTGATGGGCACCTATACTGGTTCCATAACTTGGCTGCTGTGAGTTGTGCTGCTATAAATATCAATGTGGCTGTGCCTATATACTATGCTGATTTTAGTTCTTTTGGATAAATACCGAGGAGTGGGATAACTGGGTCATATGGTGGCTCCATTCCCAGTCTTTTCAGGAACCTCCACGCTGCTTCCCAGACTGCTGCACTAATTTGCAGTCCCACCAAAAATGTATGGGTGTACCTTTCCCCTACGCATCCTTGCTGCCACTTATTACTTGTATTCTTGATTACTTCCATTTTCTAACTGGAGTAAGATGAAATCTCAGCATAGCCTTGATTTGCATTTCCCAAATTGCAAAGAACATTGAACATATTTTTTCATATATTTGTTGGCCATTTGTGTTATTTCTTTTTTTTTTTTTTTTAAGAGAGGAGGACAGTGAGAGAGAGAGAAAGAGAAAGACAGAAAATCAATTTAAAAAAATTTTTATTGAGTTTTTCACATGGCTTTCACTGCTCTGACACTTCGTTGTGTACGTGGGTGCTGGGGTTTGAACCCTTGTACTCATGCATGCTGGGCAAGCGCTGTAACAGCGGAGGCACTGCTCCAGCTCTGGTATTTCTTCTTTTAAGAAGTGTCTGTTTAGTTGTTCTGCTCATTGATTGACTGGATTGAGTTTTTTTTTTTTTTATGGTATTAAGGGTTTTTTTAGTTGTTTATTCTGGATATTATTAATGCCCTATCGGGTGTCAAAGATTTTCTCCCATTCTGTAGGTTCTCTCTTCATATTTTTGATTATTTCCTTTGCTGTGAGAAACCTTTTCAATTTGATGCCATTCCATTTATTGATTATTAATTCTACTTCTTGTGCTTCGGGAGTCTTGTTAATGAAACCAGCTCCCGAGACAAAGTATTGGAGTGTTGGGCCGACATTTTCTTTCTAATTCCTAGGTCCTTGATCCACTTTGAGCTTTGCGCACATTGAGAGATAGGTATTCAATTTCATTCTGCTATATACAGATTTCCAGTTGTCCCAGGACCATCTGTTAAAGAGAATGTGTTTTCTTCAACTTGAGTTTTCGGTACTTAATTGAATCACAATTTGTCTACTATGAAATAATTGTATTATTGTGGGGTTTTCCCTATGTCTTCTATTCTGTTCCACGGTCTTCATGTCTGCTTTGGTGCCGGTACCATGCTATTTTTGTTATTATAACTCTGTAGTATAATTTGAGGTCTGGTATCGTGATGTCTTCTGCTTTGCTTTTCTTGCTAAGGATTGCTTTGGCTATTCTGGGTCTCATATTTTTCCAAATGAATTTCGTGATTGCTTTTTCTCATTCTATGAAGACCATCACTGGAATTTTGATGGGTATTGCACTGAATATGTATAGTGCTTTAGGAAATGTGGCCATTTAGATAATATTAATTCTGCCAGTCCAAGAACATGGGAGGTCTTTCCATCTTCTAAGTTCTTCAATTTCATTCTTTAGTGTTCTATCTGGTCCTGAGCTTTTCTTTGTTGCTGTTTCAATTTCATGACTTGATATTAGTCTGCTTAGGTTTTCTGTATCTTCCTGGATCAAGCTGGGCAGGTCATATCTAGAAACATGTTAATGTCATCTATATTTTCCTGTTTACTGGAGTATTAAAATTTAGAATGCTTTCCTCTGGATTTCAGAAGTCTGTGGTGATATCTTCTTTTCCATCTTTAATTTTGTTAATTTGCATCTTCTCTTTCTTTTGGTTAGTTTGGCTAAGTGTTTATGAATCTTATTTGTCTTTTCAAAGAACCAACTCTTCATTGCACTGATGGCTGTGTATTGTTTTTTTCATTCTCAATTTCATTAATTTTGGCTCTACTCTGAACTATTTCTTATCTTCTACTGATTGTGGAATTAGTTTGTTCTTCCTTTCTAATGCCTTGAGGTGGAACACAAATTTACTTATTTGGAATCTGTTTTTTAAAGTAGGCACTAGTGCTATAAATTTTTGAGGAAAAACTATAAGAAGAACTCTAGTTTATATATGCAGAAGAACAAACAGAATATTACCACTTTGTCACTCTTAAAAAAAATAATCTGATACAGGCAAAGATCAAAAGCTTGCAAAAAGACATTAGGTAAAACGTTTCTGGGGAACTTTATGGATTAGGCTCATGACCTCTGAATCCACTGCTTAATTGAATCACAAAAGGGACACGGACTAACATATGCTTCATGATGTAATAAATTAAGAAGTACCACTAATTTTTCTTGCCAAGAAAACACAACACAATAAAACAAAACCCCGGCAAACCCACCTGAATCTACATCTGATTGGGCCTCTAGATCTACCTATCAGTCCAGAGGAAACAAGGACAGAGGAAAACGATACAAAGGTGACAGAATGGGTAAACTGTGGACTGTGGAACACTCTATAGGGTAAATGATCCATTTTTTTTTTTAAACAACTAAATTACAGTGCTAAGAGAGGGGAGAGAGAGGCTGGCAGTGAGAATTTTCGGATAAAAAGAGATCAAAAAGGGATATCTGCTTCAGCCACAGTGGAATAACAGGTACCTGAGTAACCCTTCCACCTGATGCCTAAAACACAGAAAACAAGTGTGAAATAATAGTTTGAAAGACATTATACATCAGGCAATGGAAGACAGAGACTCCAGAGACAGGAAACACATGAAGCAAGCTCTGTGAATTCCCCTTTTTACAGCCTCGAAGGGACAGACCAGGTGGAGCCCAAGGACTGTCTGGGTTGAGGACAGAAGTGGGAGTCCAGGGAGTCCAAGGTGGCAAGCTTGCAGGACAGAAAACCAGAGAAGAGCAACAAGGATAGAGCTTGGAAAATCTTCAGAAGGCCCTCTAAAGAATTTAGTTTGCGACAAGGCTAAATAAATACAATAAAATCCTACCAGAAAAGACTATAGCTATTTATACTAAGACAGAAATAGTACCTGTTCCCACCAGAACACCAGAACAGAAAGGCTAATGATTCATGTTATTTGGAAGAGCACCACATGGGTTTGGGTTTTGCCTCAATATCAGGGAACAATGAGTCTAAGAATGAGAATGGCTCGGTCTTACTTAAATTATAAACGTTAAGACCTAAAAGGAACAAACGATTTCCAAACAACTACCTCAACAAAACTCATATTGTCTGGCATCAACAAACAAAAACCAGGATTGCAAAAAAGTAGGAAAATATGAAACTGTAACGAAAACAATCAAAACTGCCCGAGGACAGATACAAATAATAGACTCAGAAGACTGTAACACTAACTTGTTAAAACTATATTAATATATTCACAAAGTTAGGTAGAGACATGGAACAACTTGAAAAATGATAACTAAGAGGACGAACACTACCTGATTTCAAGCGCACTGTCTGCCAGAGGGTGGGAGGAGTTGAGTGTAACGGGGGGTGGTTTGGATGTGGGTACAGAGGAGAGCAGGAAAAAGCAAAGAGACAAAGAGGTGATGGACAGATTTTTCATTCTGGTTGTTGCATGAGTGCGTACATATGCCCAAACTTATCAAAGTGGGAACTTCTAGATGTGCACAGATAACTTTATGTCAATTATACCTTCATTAAGCTGTAAAAATAAAAGATTTAGGAGACATTAAGTAAAGGCAATGTGTTGATCTTGTTTGAATCCTGATTTGAACAAATCAACTACAAAAAATTATGTCTTGGGAGAAATTCTATAGATTATATATTGATGGTATTAAAATGTTATTATTAAATTTTGTGTATTAATAGTGTTATTATGTTTTTAAAAGTCCTTACCTTTTAAAGATAAACACTAAAGTATTTATAAATAATATAACATTGAAGATTTGCTTCAAAATAAGGCAAGGTGAGGGAGTAGGTGGGGACAGATCTAATTCAATAAGAATGGCCATACATCACTGAAGGTAGGTAGTGGCATATGAGGGTTCTTTTTTTTCCTTTTGGATTTTTCTTAACTTTCTATAATATGAAAAAGAAGAGCAGGAGAAAAGAGAAAACACTAACGGACACTAAATAGCAGAATATCTAACTCTACCAATATTGATTCTTTTCATTTTACATTTATAGTTTTGTTTTAAAATAAAGTACACAAGTATTCTCAAGAAATAGTAATATTTGGGGGCTGGAGCAGTGACCCAGCAGTTACAGCACTTTCTTGGCGTGCACGAGGATGCGGGTTCCAACCCCAGCACCACGTACACAATGAAGTGTCTGAGTAATTAAAGTCACATGAAAAACAAAATAATATTTGATTCTTTCTCTCACCATCCCTCTCTTTCTTAAAGAAAGAAAGAAAAAATGGTAACACTTGTTCCAAATTCTAACACCTAGTCAATGAATTTTTATTCTGTAACAATTTATATAGTATGTTTATCTGTTAAGTTTGACTAGGTAGGATGAAATATACTCAATAGAAAAGGAAAAGGAAACAATTTGGGAAAAATATTAGCCTGAAAGGAAATACTCACTGTCAGAAGCTTGGTAGTGATTCCTGCATCCACCACAGCCTTGTGCATGGCACGCAGCGTCTCTAGCTCCGGAGCAGCAATAAACACCACATAGGGCATGAACTCGGACGTCCTCAACACTTTCAATGCCTGTGTAGAATAATTACAAACCAATTTATGTAATGCTAGAACTTGAAATATGCTACTCTTTTTAGTATAAATTGCAGTCTATCTGCCTTCTTCCTAGGGATTAAGGACATATTTACTCCCTATCCTCCTTCTGTCCTGCTGATTTCACATAGTACCTTTAGTTATTTTGTTGTTAGTGATCCAAAAATCATCAAGAATGACATAAACTCCATGTAACTGTAAATTCTGTTAATATTGAAGAAGTAGAAATAACCTGTGTTGATATTTAAAAGTGACTAAATAAATGAAATACTATGCAGCAACCACAAAGAACAAAAATAATCCCACAGTACCTGACATGAAAAGCTCTTCAAAAATTACTGCTTTATAAAAAAGCTGAAAAATCTGTATAAAATTCTTCCATTTATGTAAAAGGCAACAATGAAAACAAAAAACAGATAACCTATTACATTACAGACATTTGTATTTAAGGCTTATTAAAATGACTAGAAAGATGAATACCAAACTATTAATACTGATCTTTCAGTAGGGAAGTGAGATTGGGCTATGTACAGTACAGAGGAGTGAGAAGCGATGAGAGAGAGACATGGACCAAGAATGAAACTAACGTCATGATGGAGAGAGAGAAAGAGAGAAAAAAAAAGGAGAGGAGAGAGATGAAAAAGGAGGGAGACAGAGTGACTTCAGTTTTTTCTTCTTTATACTGCAGCCTTCAGTTTTAAATGTAATATTACCTAACAAGGCTTCTACCCCTATCTGAGCCTCTTCTGGTAAGACATCAGAGATTTATCTAACTAGTGATGGATGCATAAGGTTCTCTGTCTCCAAAAGGTAACAGAGGAAAGAGCCACCCATCTTCCAACTTTGAGAAAACAAACAATATTAGCCCCCTAGACACACAACAAAAACTCCCCAGGAAATAAAACAGCTTTGGAAACCATGAAGCTTACCTGTGGGTTGACATCCAAAATACAAGTTCGTCCAGTCTGGACAACTTCAAGAATAGAGTCAATCTTGGTTCCGTAGAGATTCCCTTCATATTCCCCATGCTCCAAATACTTTCCAGCTTTAATATCTGCTTCCATCTCTGATCGTGACACAAATTTATAAGCTTGGCCATCTTTTTCATCTTCTCTTGGCTTTCGTGAAGTAACTAAATAAAACAATGTCAGGTATTTGTATAAGGAAACTGTAGGGTATAAAAAATAGACTAAAATAGGGGCTGGAGTGGTGGCTTGGTGGTTATGGCACTTGCCCGAGATGCGCAAGTACACAGCTTCAAACCCCAGCACCCACGTACACAACTAAGTGTCAGAGCATTGAAAGCCATGCGAAAAACTCAATAAAAATTTCTTCTCTCTCTCTCACACTGTCCTTTCTTTTAAAAAAAAAAAAGACTAGGGGCTGGAGCAATGGCTCAGTGGTTTCGGCGCTTGCCTGGCAAGCACGAGGTCACGGGTTCAAACCCCAACACCACGTACATAACTAAGTGCTGGAGCAACTAAGGCCATATGAAAAACTCAATAAAGTTATTTCTCTCTTTCTCTGTCTCTCTCAGTGTCCCTCTCTCTTTAAAAAAAAAAAAAAAAGACTAAAATACACCAGGGACAGCTTCACCATTTTCCATGTAGCGCATGTGTTGGCACACCACAGCCTACAATCAAATCTGACCTGCTCGCTGTGTTTCAATAAAGACTTATTGGGACACAGCCAGACTCATGCACTATCTATGGTTTCTTTCCCATTAAAACATGGAGTAGCTGTGAGAGAGACTGTTTGGCCTTCAAGGCCTAGGGTTTTACCACATGGCCCTTGAACAGAAAACTTTTGCTGACCTCTGATAATGCAAAATGGTTTAAGAGCTAATAATACCAACATAAAATTTGTACAAAGAATGTCCTCTTAAAAGTCAGTTTGAAAATTCAAAATACATTTGCTGAGAAGCAGAGCCCAAAATTAAGTTCTTGATTATGGTGAGTCTTAAGTGTGAGGCTTGTTGCAAATGAACATCTTTTCTAGATAACCAGCTCTCCCCGCTTTTCCTTAAAGAATCTGTTATAGGGGCTGGAGCAGTGGCTCAGCAGTTACGGCACGTGCCTGGCAAGTGCAAGTACTCAAGTTCAAACACCAGCACCATGTACACAACGAGAAGTCTCAGAGCAACGAAAGCCACATGAAAAACTAAATAAAATTGATTCTCATTCTCTCTCTCACTGTCCCTCTCTTTAAAAAAAAAAAAAATCTGTTATAATTATCTTTCCACTTTAACATTTCCTAACTGAATACCCAAAAGGCAAGCAGAGTTCACGTAGTCTTAGTTGACATCAATTTGCTGAAGTATAGTTCTATCCTCAAATTACCTATCCTTTATTTTGCCTCAAGAGCTAACCACTTATTTTTGCTTCATGCTTACTGATACTCTGTAATGTTGGATGTTCTATTTTAACATCAGAAGTGACTTAGCCACCTCCTTGCTATTTTGGCACATGAGCCTGCTCTACTCTGCCCTGACCTATGTTTTCTGAGTGAAAGTGAACAGCCTAAGTCAAAATTCAGGAGGAGATCCTTTTTTATGATATATTAGAACTCTGAATACTTTCAGAGACATGTAACTCCTTTGCAACTTGGTCTGCACTAGGAATAGACTATTACCATCTTTCATACTGCTGCAAAGGGTGTATTCTCTTGACAACTTCAGAAATACTAGCTTTGAGGAAGCAAAGTAAGTTTTGTGTGTGTTACTTCAAGCTTAATGTTAATCAGCTTGGCTGGATCAGCTATAAAAATACTTACTACTTCTATTAAGTACTTACAAATGCAGAACATCTGAACAAATCATTAAGTACATGATAAAAAGTTGACAAAGCATAAGACATCAAGAAAGCTTTCATAAGGAAAAAATAAACTTCAAACTCAAGCTAAAAAATGAGGACTAGTTCAGAACGAGATCCTTATGTACAACTGGATGCTCTTTTGTCCCATGTTGTTTTCCGTCTCAGCCTCCCAGGTGGTCATCCCAGACCAAAGATAGTATAACAAAACTTCTATGTCAACTTTGAGCTCCCCAAATAAATACATACTAGGACTTAGTTCAATATCTGTGAACATAATTTTAGACAAGTACTTTTATTTTTGGAGTTTATGTATGTATGCAAGCGTGTGTATATAGTAAAACCATATATGGGAACATTCTGGATGAAACAAATACATATATGGTACATATGCACATGTCTCCCCCAAAATGTTGAATGAATCTTAAATCTTGGTACTGCTCTTTAGTTTTGACTTTTAACTACATCCCCATTCTTTATTTAACATGACAAAAAAAAGTCCAAAGAAATTCTATATTGTCACATATTTAAATACTCCTTTCCAGTCCTAGAGCAGAGAAATGAGAATTGAGTACAATACAATTGATTCCTTAGGGCTTATACGATGAGAAACTAAATGTGATTTCTTAAAAGTGAATTCTTGTGACTGATAAAATTCTAAAATTCTGGCAGGAAACAACAAACAATTTGTTAACTGAGCTCAAGGTGTCAATGCTAAAAATAGGATTCATAAAGTAGTTTATTCCTGAAGAATAACAGTGCTTTTCTATTTTATTTTAGGATCATTTTATAATGCATTAAAAATTAAATCAACTTAATACAATACCATTCATAATACCCGACAACGTATAGCACAATGTTATGTTTCAAAAATTAGGCAAGATCCAGCCATCCTACTAGTCAAGCAATAAAAATCAGTATGTCATGGGTACTGCCATATTCATTACAACCTTATCTGCAATAGTCAAGATATAGGAAATAACAATGTGCACCAATGGACAACTGGGTAAAAAGAACATGGTATGTAAATACAATGGAATATTATTCAGCCTTAATAGAAAACTAGGAAATTCTGTCATTTATGACAACATGGACGAACCTAGCAGACATTATGTTAAGTGAAATGAGCCAGAAATAGAGACACAAATATTGTATAAACTGACATATGTGGAAACTAAAAACACCAAACTCAAAAAAGTAGAGAATAGTGGTTACGAGAGGCTGGGGATAAAGGTAGTGTTTGGTTAGCAGGTATAAAGTTATGTAATTAGATAGGAGAAATAAGTTCTAGTGATCCATAAGATGACCACATTTAGAATAGCTACAAGAGGATTTTAAAAACTGTGAGCAGGACTGGGGATGTAGCTCGTGCTAGAGTGCTTACCTAGCATAAATCAGTCCCTGTGTTTGAACCTCAGCACAGAAACAACCCCCTCAAAAATATCCCCCCAGAACAAAAAAATCTCTGAAGACAAAGAAATGATAAACATTTGATAGATATGCGAATTACCCTGATGTGATCATTCCACAATGTATTCATGTGTCAAAATATCATTGTCACAGCTTTCAGTATTTCTTTTCTGTTTTGATTCTGAAGGTTGAAAGTAAAAGGATAGAAAAATATACACCATGCAAAAATTAACCCCAAACCAAAGACTTACCATAAAACGGACTTTAAGACAAAAACAATAAAAAACCACTAAACCAAAAACAATGTTACTAGAGAAAAAGAAGACATTTTATAATGATAAAAGTGTCATTTCATCATGAAGATAAAACAATTTGTAGATAAAAACATATGTGGGGGCTGGAGCGGTGGCTCAGCGGTTTTGGTGTTTGCCTGGCAAGCACGAGGACCCGGGTTCAAACCCAGCACCATGTACACAACTGAGTGTTGGAGCAACTAAGGCCATGAGAAAAACTAAATAAAGTTGTTTCTCTCTTTCTCTGTCTCTCTCACTGTCCCTCTCTCTCTTTATAAAAAACAAAACAAAACAAAAAAACATGTGTGCCTAATTTCAGAATCTCAGATCCATGAAGAAAACCCTGAAAACCCTGAGGGAAGAAAACCCTTAACACAGCACTTGCAATAATGGATAGAACAAACAGGCAGAAGGTTAACAAGGAAACAGCAGTCTTGAACATTATAAATCAGTCAGACCTAGCACATCTACAGAACACTGTTCCACAACAGAGAACACACATTCACCTCAAGTGCCATGAACATTCTCCAAGACAGACGACACCTGAGGCCATAAAACTATCAATGAAATTGAGGAATAAATCATACATGTTCTCTGACCACAATGAAGTGAAATTATTAACAGAAGAAATCTAGGAAATTCATAAGTATGTGGAAATGAAATATTATGCACCTAAATAATCAATAAGTCTGAAAAGAAATTACAATTAATAGTAAAATGCTTTCAAATGGCGGTGGTGCAACTGGAGAATAAATAGTTACTGATGGAGTTGGCCACCTCCTCCAGATTGCAGGCTGCAGGGCAACACGTTCACACCTTCAAGAACTATGATGACTGAAATAAAACCCATTCCAAGGAAAGGTTCCGTGAGGGCTCTGAGGCGTCTGACAAGTGTTTTAAGAAGTAGTGATGGGGGTTGGAGGGATGGCTCAATCGTTACGGCGCTTGCCTGGCATATGCAAGGATGCAGGTTCAAACCCCAGCACCATGTAGGCAACAAAGTGTTGGAGCAACAAAAGCCACATGAAAAAGAGATTGATTCTTTTCCTCTGTCCGTCTCAAAAAAAAAAAAAAAAATAGTAACAGTGATGAAAAACGAACAGCATTGTGGTGAGCTCCAAAGAAGTGAACAGACATCAGGTGGCCTACTGAAACTAGTGACTGCTGGAGGAGGACACAGAGCAAGAGCAGGCAGCAGAGGGAGGGCACCAGACTTCCTGCTGTCACCAACTCACCAGCCAACTGTACTTTTACTTTTGGCTGAAAAGCTAGGCTTCCAGCTCCCCCACGGTAGCAGTTTTCATGTTAAGGTTATTTTAGAGAGAAGAAAGGTTGCTCTGTAGCTGTGTAGAGTGGCTGAGGAAAGAAGAGAGCTTATTTTAGTTCTAGCTAATTGATCTGTGCTGCATAGCCGTTAAGTTTCCAGGTCACGTGTTAACAGTCTCTGTAGCCATCTGTGTGAGGAGAGAATGTGTCACTAAACCCATGTATTGGGGGGGGGAGAGAAAGAACTGGAGAAAACAACAACAAAAAAAATAAAACCACAGCATATCAAAAATTACAAGCTGCAACTAAAGCAATGGTTAGTGGGAAATTTACAGCTGTAAATGCATGTTATAAAGATCTCCATAACCTAACTTTCTACTTAAAGTGAAAGAAGAGCAGAGTAAACCAAGTGAGTAGTAGAAGGAGGAAATAATAAAGATCGTAGCAGAAATTAATGAAACCAAGAATAGAAAAACAATCTAGAAATCAACAAAAGCAAAAGCTGGTTTTCAGAAAGAACAAAACGGACAAACCTTTAGGTGATAGCCCCCCCCCAAAAAAAAACAATCAATTACTAAAATCAGGAATTAAAAATGAGATGTTAGTACGGACCTTGTAAGAAACCCTGAAATTGATTTAAAATAAACAGAAAATGGAAATGTTTGTACAATTCTGGGAACATAGTAAAAACCACTTTAGTGTACACAAAATGGGTGAATTGTATGGTATGTGAATATATCTAAATAAAAGTGTTACAAAGAAAACAAAATGAGAAATTTGGAAAGCAGTAAATAAAAGCAAGAGATAAATATATAGTGTAGAAGTATGAAGAAAGATTCACACACAAATCTGTTCAGTTACTATTTCTGGATGATTGGATAATTGAAATCATATAAATGGAAATTCTAGGTTTTGAGCATATATGTATTTTACAACTATTAAGTCATCTTTGTTACATGGCAATTTTTAAAAAATTAAAAAAATTCAAAGGGAATAAATCTTGAAATTAATATGAGAGCAAGTCAAGCAAAACAGTAAATCTTAGGACACCATAATTCAAAACGCATTTAAACTAATCTCAGGTAACTGATTTTGCAGGGCACAGGTAAGAAACTAAATACTGAGGGGGATTTATTTATGCATATGCAGCAAGCTGATCTGTATCTTATCCCCTGCTTTATCTTGATTAGAGATTATTCTTACAGAAATATATATGCAGATTTTTTCTCTGGGGAAATTCAATAGCTCCAAAGAAAAAATTTCTTGCACCAACATTTTGGGCTTCTCCAATAAAACAGCTGGCTCTTTGCCCATCCCCTGAAATAACATTTGTTGCCAAGACTTACTATGCATACAGAGCTTCTAGTCAGTTTTCACACTTCACTTTGAAGTTTGGATGTACAAACAAGGATCAGTACATGAAGGAAAAAAGCCTTTTAACATAAAAGTGAAAACACAGATATACCATAAACAGAAAAAGGAACCCATAAGAAACAGAGATAATTCAGCCTGTAAAATTATGTTTTAAAAAATTACTCTATTTAGTGTTCTTAAAGAGAGAGAAGGGAAAAAATGAAGGAAGGAAGGAAAAAGAAAAAATAGTGCTGGGTTGGGGAGACTCCAGAAAAACAGAAAATAACCATAAAATGAAAAATATCACTATGATAATTGACTGAAGAAAAAAAGTCATGATAATCTTTCAAAAAGTAAAATAAAAGAATGAATAATAGAATCCATAATAAAAAGACTGAGATTTGAGATGTCCAACATCCCAGGTAATGGGAATTCGAGAAAGAATAAATAGTAAAAACAGGGAGAAATCATCCAAAAAATGACAAGAAAACCTCCTAGATTTGAAGAACATGAATCTGGATGGAGCCTGATGTACCCACCAGTGAAAAAAGATGTATACCCAGGAACACCATTTCAAAACTTCAGAATTCCTTAAAAACAGTCAAGTGAAACAATCGGGTTAGGCAGGAAAGAATAACAATTAGAATGACACTGAACTTTTCAACAGAACTGGATTCAAGAGTAACTAACATCTTCTGAG
The DNA here is from genome assembly GCA_004027875.1 of Aplodontia rufa. Taxonomy (NCBI): domain Eukaryota; kingdom Metazoa; phylum Chordata; class Mammalia; order Rodentia; family Aplodontiidae; genus Aplodontia; species Aplodontia rufa. The sequence goes on from PVKS010017744.1 coordinate 26,895, forward strand.
ATTTACAATCCAGCACTTCTCTTCTCAGCCAAATAGTCGATCGAACAGAGGACAGAAAACGTATTTTAAAATACAACGCAGAGAATACGATCCAAACAACATTTCTTGTGAAGTTATAAGAGGATATGCCCCATCAAAATAAGGTCACCCAAAACCAAGAAAAAGAAAGGCATCCAGGAGCAACAGTTTCGACTCAGTGCAGCCAGAAGAGAGCGCACAGCCCTCACTGCAAGAGGAAGACAGGGTTCTGAGGCATCAGAAGGGGGAAAAACACAATAGGTAATTGAGTTTTTTTTTTTTCAATCAACAACTTATAGCACACATGCACATAAACTCAGGAAAAGAATAGAAGAAAAAAAGAACTCCAGCAATTGCTAAATAGTATGAAGGGGAGAGAATGTTCAACAAAGTAAAATGGAACTGAAAATAGAGCTACCTTTATATTGGAAGGGTACTTAGGAAGTCAACAGATAAAGCAGGAAGTAGCAGAGTAAAGACATTATTAATAAATTTGGAAAGTTACCAAAAGAAATAGCAAAAAAATAAAAAATAATGAAAAGTGAATGTATTTGCTAAGTGGGCCAGAGGTGGGTGGGGTGAGGGAACATGGGGTTATTTTTCCCCGTTATATGCCTTTAAGAACTGTTTGCTTAATATACGATGCACATATTAATTTGATACAAATGAAATAAAAATAAGCTTTTTCTTTATTCCACAACTGTAGCGTTAAAGTACTTTAGTCACAGTGAAGTTTTTATTCTGTTAACCACTTAATTAGAATTTTCTTTATTTAGTGGTTTATACAACCTACAAGGGAACCCAAAGTCTCATCCTGAAGGGATCATAAGTGGCACATAAGGGGTAAAGACAAATTTACTTCCCTTTTCCCCTTAAAATTTTAGCAATATGATTCCTCACTGATAATTAAGTCTCAAAGCATATTGGGCAAAACCAGAGAAACTAAGATTCACTTAAAAGACATGGGATGGCCTGAGACTAACATTTAACTCCAAACTGCCTGAAGGCATTAACATACCTAAAGGAATACTGTGTGACAAGGTCAGCAATGAAAGCACAGAAGGGAGAGTTAAAAAGGCAGCACTTGCTGGGTGCATGTCTGTAATCCCAGAGGCTCGGCTGAGGCAGGAGGATCACAAGTTCAAAGCCGCCTCAGTAACTTAATGAGCCCTAAACAATTTAGCGAGACCATCTCAAGACAAACCCATAAAATAAAAAAGGGCCAGGGATGTGGCTCGGTGTTTAAGTACTTGGGGGTTCAATCTTTGGCAAAAAAAAAAAAAAAAAAAAAAAAAAGAAGAAGACCCCAGCTTGTCTCCTGCTTTGAGACCTTATAAACTCCCACAGCAAAAGTTTGTGCAACTCCAAAACAGAAACAAATATACAGTAGTCATAATAATATCAGTGATGTCATCCAACTCTGCATCTAATTCTGGTCTCACCAAGTATATGTCCATATGTAAAAACAGAGAAAAATACATGATCACAAAGTGAGTGTCTGATTCATGTAATGGTAATACTTCTCATCAGTGTTATTTTATATATCAGTCTTCGTGACCTTAATGAGTTCTGGCTGCTATGAAGGTAGAATTACTCCTTCAGGTCTGGCAGGACTGCAAGTTGCAAGACAGACCACATAAATTCACAAAACTACTGCCACCCTGAGTGTGCCTGAGGATCTGGCAGGCTTCCCCCAGCCCGACCTTTTCTTTACATTGCAATGGTTGAAAAATACAACTTTTCAGATAGATCTCAGTGGTATAATACTGCATTAATACAATTTTGCTACAATCCTTAAACACTTGCATTTGACCCTAACACTTCTAGACAGAACATTTGGAGTGAAAGCTGCCACCAGGCAGCAAATCAACAGTGCTACAGCACTGTTTCAAGACAGTCTAGAATTACTGAGCTTTTCAGTATCATTACTAAGTTATTTTCACCAGGACAACGAAAATTTATTTGGAAATAACAATAATTAATAATTCCTCCCCTCCATATGCTTATACTGTCCCCTGCCAATAAATAGCAAAAGAAACGCAGAAAACTTACATGGCACTGTAGTTCCAAATCTAGTGGGATTCAATACTATGAACCTGTTCTTCAAACTTCTTCGGCCCACGCCTTGAGCTCCTATTAATACCAGTGTTTTTCTCTGGAAGGGGGGCATTTTGGCTACTTCCTCATATATCTGAATTTCATGACGATCAAATTCTACATGTAAAAGGAAATGGACATATTTACTTATATTTTAGACATGAAAAAATCCTTTGCTATTCTTTCCCATCAGATTAGTTATCTTGATAAATATTGTACTGACAGCACAGATTTTTTTAAAAAGTTTGATAAAGTACAATAAATTATTTCATATCTTGATTTAAATATATGCTCCCATGCGTATAACCTTAAAATTTTATCTAAGCTACAAAAGTCCCATGTTTCATTTCTACAATATTCTATCCATTAAAGCTTCTTTATAGTTAATTTGCCAGTAGAAATAACTGCTTTAGTACCAACAATCAAATTACAGGTTGGTTTATAAAATTTACACTAAAGAGTATGTCAAGTATAGAGGACAGAGTCTGTCCTTCCAAGGAAATAAATAGACACTGTATCGAGTGCATCTAGACAATATACTGATATTTAAATATTAAGAGTTTCAAATTTATGTATAAAAAATGTTGGATACAAACTATTTTCAGTGAAATACCCCCCAAATTATAATCTCATCAATAGGAAAATTACAAATTTCCCATTTTCAAAAAAGGTTGAGGGGCACATATGTAATAAATATTAAGGTCAAAGTGAATTTGAATTATTATATTACCTATCATTATTGATAGAGCTCTCATTTTTTGTAATTACACTTTTTCTTGAAATATATTTCCTATCATTATTGTTAAAACACTCCATCTGTGGTAATAATGTTTCCTTAGGTTATTATCTCAACAACCTTTCTTGGCACAGTTTCTCCACAGTGAATTAAACCAGTAGTAGGACAGAAAAAGCTTACTTCTCCTTTCTATACTATTTCCTTTATAGTGTGCTTTTTACTGCCAGGGGTAGTACTGAAGTCAAGAAAATAATTTATTTATTGATTTGGTTTTTTTTTTTTTTTTTTTTGTGGTGCTGGGGATCAAACCTAGTGTCCTGCACATGTTAGGCAAGAGCTCTACCACTAAGCTATGTCTCTGACCCTTTTTTATTAAGACAGGGTTTTGCTAAATTGCCCAGGCCAGCCTTGAGCTTTTGATACTCCTGCCTCAGTTTCCTGAGCAGCCTGCCTCACCATGTCCGGCAAAAAGTACTTTAAATATTGTAGTTTTCATTATCTTCATTATTATTCTTCATTTTTAGACAGGCAAGGTACAAGCAATACAGATCTGAGGTTCTATTTTTTAAAAAGTTTTTAAAAATCTTCATTGAGGTATGGCCAATAAATAGGAATTTTAAAATCTATAACTTGATGTTTTGATGTATAGACACCAAAATGATCCTATAATCAAGCTAATTAACAACTCTACCATCTTACATGATCATCGTTCCTTTCCTTTTAAAGATATTTCTTTCTTTAAGACTAAACAATTTAAGAAAGAATTACATTAAATGAGATTAAGATTTGTTTGGTCCGGTTCTATTTCGCCAAAAATCTCATGAATAATGTTATGGCAGAATATAGTTGTCCTTAATCATAACTCTTTTAATCTTTATAAAAAGCATCATGCCCTTTAGAAAAGCACATAAATCACTATTTAAAAATTATCTGAATATCCCAGCTGTCTTCACATTGTTAACTCCACGCCTCCTTCATTCAATAAAACAAGCCAATCTGATGTGATTATAAAAAAAATAAAAATAAAAAAATAAAAATTATCTGAATAGTTTCAATAATTGTAAATTTATGCATTAATATATGCATGAATTCTGATTCATTTGCTTGTAAACTATACTCACAAAATAAAGCACATTGTTAGTATATACAGTAAGGACTTAGATAATTTGTTATATTGTACCATTTGTTTACAAGCCAGACCCTTACAACTAGGTAGTAGTCTAAATTATATTCACTTTAAATCACATATATAGAGCTTATTCCATAATTACCAATATAGTTATTTTAGACCTAAAAATGTATTTAAAACCTACCTGCATTTCTGGTTGTGAGATACATCATCTTTTTCTTTTTTTTGCTACTTATAGTTCCACAAAAAGGTCCTGTAGGATGACAAGACCAATACAACTTAAATGGTATATCAGAATATGCTAAAACTGCACTGTTCTATTTTATGGGAGTGGGACAATTACCTTCCTAATGTTGCATCCTAGGAAGCTCAAGGGGGCAAGGGTGAGCTAATCCACTGAATTTTGATACTCCACCAGTAGGTGGCAGAAAGGGATCAGAAAGATTACTTTTGCAAGAAAATAAAGCAGAAAGGAGGAATTAATACTAGATACACTTTAGTTATTGATTATTTAAACAAAGGAGGCAAAGAAACGTGGGCACAAAGGGCTGGTTGTTAGCTATTGTTTCAAGCTCCTCACCTGAATTGTCCCAGTCTCTTCTAACAAACGCCTTTCTCTTCTCTTCCAGGAATTGACTTGGAATGAGACCAGCACTTCCTCCCTCTTTCACATGGCTTGCCTAGAACCAAATTAATGAATTGCGTACCTCAGTGATCAAAATTTAAGACCATATTCTAGTAGGCAGGACAAGCAGTGGTCAGTAAAAAATAATGTTACTTAAAAAAAAACAACAAACTTTAAACAGTTTAAACTGAGGAATTGATTGACACCTAAATTCTTTACATGTCAGTTAGTGGTAAAATTTTAAGACCAAAGTACACAGGTATATACAGGATCCTTAAAACTAAAACTTTGTGGTTATAATAGTCAAAGAAGGGAAAGAAATATTATTTTATAGAAGACGTAAGGGACTGTGGGGGGACATCACTCAGTTGGAGAGCATGTTTTTAGCATGCACAGGGCCCTGGGTTCCATCCCAAGGACCAAAAGAAACAAAAAACTAAAAAATCCAATTGCAGATATGGTAATATGTGTAAAGAGAACATTTTATCCAGCACCATTTAACAAGACATTTACTATTAAACTTAATCCTGCTATGCTGGTATTTCTTAAGACCAAGTCAGTGAAGATAATATATAGGAATCTGAATATTCTGAGAGGTAGTAAATTTAAAATAGGTAAACTTCATCTACTGTCAAAACACTTAGAAAAAAAAAATAAATTATTTTTTAAGTAGTGGTTTAAGAACTGACTAGCAGTTGCTTATCTCACAAAGCTGGTGTCTTTCTTCTTACAACTGGCATAGAATATCTGAAATAATTTTTAGCAATCCTGAAAATTAAAGTAATAGACTACCAAAATGCAGAAAGATTGAGATAGTGGTGACTGTATCAGAAGAGAAAACTAAAAGATGACATTCACAGAAAAACTTGAAAAAAGCTAAAGGATATAGCCACAGAAAAAATATTTTCAAAATGAGTATTTTAAGAAGTCAGTGGAAGCCTCTAGAAATCACAGATTGATTTTATCCATTTCTTGAGTCTCTCATCACACTTGTATATAATGAAGTCTTAATTTAAATTAAGGACACACTAGTAAAATGATCCTCATTTTGTGGATCATTTTCCTCCAATTTTTTAGAGCTAACATAAGGTAGCAGTATTTTGGTTAATTTTAGTTTGGTCTCAAGGTTCCTTCCTCTTTCACCATGTTCTTTAATGAGACTGTCGATTGGTATGACAGTTGAAAAAGTGCCAGACTTTCTGATTTGTCAGTTTCTCCAATTCTGAATATGGTGCTTGTTAGCTATTACAATTATAAAAACAGCTATTACAGCTTCTAGAGCTTTCTAAAAGCAGTATCAGGAGAAAGGAAAAGGAACATCACCACACAGATCTTCTGGAAAATGGAGGGAGGGAAAATACAGATGATACACATCTCTTTCCCCATCCACAGATTTTAAGATCTAAACAAAACTAATAAAGCAAACCTTTGTTTTTCAGTAACTGTGAAGAGGTGAGCGAACAGATTTAAGACCTTAAGAAATTATGCTTTACTTGCTATGAACATAAACAGAAAGGGCGAAGACTACTAGAGGGCTGACCCCAGGTGAGTTCTTCCTGTTCAATAGGATGGTTTAATGCAATCACCTACATGAAAGACCAAAAACTAATCCCTAAGTCAACGGGACTGTACCTCAGGTGGGTGAATTCTGATTAACAGCTATTCACAAATGCCCTCTCAATTTGGTCTTCTTTCCACACAATTAGTAACCATGAGGCAGGAGTAGCGTGTGTGGGAAAAATCGTTGGAACAAATGCTAATCCCTTCCTTCTGAATATTCAGATAACGGTCAGGTCCAAGACTGAACATAGAAAAGCAGTTAAGGAACATTTGAGAAGCAAACTAACCTGCCACCAGTTCGGATCTTCTCGGTTCACGATCTGAAGAATTTCTCCTTTGGAAAACTTCAGTCCTGCTTCTTTGCAGGGTATCAGATTATCATTGTACGGGTTATAATCAAAATGACACTTTACAAATACCTAAAACACAGAACAACGGAAAATATTATAGATGAATCATTTGCCACTGGATTGTTAAAATCCTTTTGAAACCACCGTAATTTAATTGCAACTGACATGTACTTGGTAATTTAGATAAGGATTTGTCTCTCAACAAATAAATATCAAGTTATTAGACTATTAATGGAATTTGGCATCAGAAAAATAATAAACATTAGTGCTATAAGAAAAGTGTGCTTGTATTTTAACTAATCTTTAATCAACAAAGTCTGACGGTTATTCCATTCCACTGGTCCTCTACTTCCCCCATCTCTTCATTCAACTTTCCAACAAATACTGCATAGTTTTTAATGTTACTTTCCAATTAATATCCTGAAATAAAAATGCAATTAATTGAAGGCATAATATTTCAGATATATTAAGACTGACTTTGTGAAGAGGCCCTGAAACAAAAATTAAACAATAAAAGTTCAGGTTAAAGTGAGATCTGAAATATATTTAATAATCTTAAGGAAAATTTAAAAATCAATTTTCACCCCAAGTAACAATATTTTTAATCAGACAGATTAACACTGGCCAATACTAATATAGAAAATAGTTTTTTGAAATCAACTTATTTTGATTTACATGATTACTTAAATGACTGGCACTAAATTAGTCGTAAGAGATACTGAGAAAGACTTAACTATCTTCCAATTTAAGTCAGTTTACATATACTTGTTTCTTTTAAAGTTGCTCTATTAATAAAAGTATGTCAATTATCATTATTAGCTGAGATCTCCAACATCTTGAATATTTTGCTTATTCACTTTAATTTGAATTTGAATTAAGTTAGGCATTTTCAATATTTGATGTAAAGTTCAGACCAACTGTTTTCTTAAAGTACACTTGGTTCATATATATTTACAGAAATTCAAACTTTATCTTCTAAAGAACAGCCTCAGTATTAATCAGCAGGTGCACTTTAGTAAGCAGGAAAGCACACAATTAGTCAAATAACAATGCTATTTCTATATTATATTTCCATAACTATAACCACATAAGAGAGTCAAATAGTGCAAGTACATATATTAGTAAAAACTAATATGATAGATGCAAACTAAAATAACTTTCAAATAACTAAGTTTGGGGACATGTGACAAAATTTAGTTATTTACAATCAGATGATTTTGATAGACAGCATTGAGAACATTTTCAGTAACTTTGAAAAAGGTAAAAACTAATGCTGAGAAAACCAGTAAGCCATTTTCTTGTCTAATGTGCAATTTTAGAAGTATCTTAAAAGTAAGCATAAAAACAATATTAAGATTGCTAAAATGTGACAGCTGGCTACTTTGACAATAGCATGCAGCTCAAGTGTTGGCAGGAGAAAAACCCAAACGAGTAAGTTTAATCAAGGTAAATTCAGTTGGCTGGTAAGACAGAAGAAGGGAGCACCAAATGCTCTGGAATGGCTTCATACCTGACGGACGCGTGCTGGATGCCTCTCCACATTGATGTAACTCTAAAAATATATTTTAATTGCATAAATAAAGCCAGACTTTTGAAACAAATTAATAAAGTAAAAACAAACTACTGGGCCATTTTGTTACTTCACTCATTTGGTAAAGGAGCTACCTCCTCTCTAATCGCCCACAGCTTCTAATTCCTACAAATTATAAATGTTAAAAGCAAAAAATTAGAGGAATTTGATGTGAGGCAGAGAAAAGGAAATAGTATGCAATTATAAAACACCTGCATATTCCTTATTTCTTAAGAAAGGTGCACCAAATGAAGAACCATGTAAGCATAAATGTGTTGTTCATATGCGTGGGAATATATTTTTGTAACCATAAAGTTACAAATTTAATCCAAATTTCAAATACGCATTCCCTCTACTTTCTTCAAATTGTACTAGAAATGTAGTGGAATTCACTTTATATCTCTCAAATGTAAAAGATTTTGAGAAAGAAGAATTATGTTTTCATCTACCCAATTAATTTTGGAACATTTACTTAGGCTTAAAAATTCAGATTAACTTGGTTAACTTTGGTAAAATTTATCTGAAAAAAAAAATCAATTAACCCAACCTTTGATCTAGGCTTTTGTAATGACTTTAAAATCATTAAAGAGTTGACTATGTTTTATTAATTGAATTAGTTTTCCACTAATAAGTGGAAAACTTTACCATAAGTTTTCCATAAAACTTTACCATAAGTTTTTACTTATGGTAAAGAAGTAACTAAACACCATTTACTAAAACATTTCAGCTTCACATTTTATTATTACAAGTAAGAACTGAATGACCAACAATTAGAATAAATGCTTCCACTTTCTCTTTTAAACACAGATGTCCAACCTCAGAGTACAAATAAAGTTCAAAACGGCAATATTTTATTACTGTTTGACTACCAGAAATCCAAATATTTCATCTATTTTGTAGATAAGACTGAGAGTTGATTGGCATTTTTGTGGAAGAAGGGTTCAACCCCTGGGGAGGATATTTGGGAGTAGCTAACAAGATTACAAAAGCATAAACCCTCTGACCTGGTAATCCACTTCTGGGAATGGATCCTTTTACTCAGCTACATACAGAGAGTTCGTGTACAAAACTACTAACTACTGATTTACTCCTTATAGCAAAGGATTAGAAGCATGCTAACTGTTTAACAATAGGGATTGGTTAAACAGCTGATGGTAAATCTATATAATGTAACACTAAGTAGCTGTTGAAAACAAACAAAATTAAGCTGTGTGTGGTGAAAGGGTGGTGTGGAAGGCAGTCTAGGTACCAAAGATCTCTTAAGACACTTGTTTAAATGAAAAAAAAAAAAAATCAAAATAGCATGCATACCATGAAAACTTTTCATGAAAAAGGAGGTGGAATAGGAATAAGAATATATAATTTTTATTTACTTGCATATGAATTTTAAAAACTCTGGAAAGATAAATAGCATAGTTTCTTACTGGGGTGGTGAGTACTAGTGGCAGTGGAAAAGAATCAAAGGGAAACAACTGAATACTTATGTTTTTTGATTTCTGAACCATGGGAATGATTCACTTAATCAAATATTTAAAATTTCTAATAATACAAGATAAAATAACTCTACTTACTTAGATGAACTAAGAAGGCCCTCCAATCTGAAACATCTAGAAAACTGGACAGAATACATGAAACAATGTTTCCAACTACATCAGAGATCTGGCAAGGAAGACAGTGATGAACTGCATCACCACCCGGCTAATGGCACAGGATAAGTTCCCAGGATGCACCTCGGGCAAGATGTCTCCTGCTGAGGAGATGAGCTGAGACACAGAAGACCAAGATGGCAACAGAGCACTGAAAAGAATATCAATGAGAAAATCTGCAGAGCAGGACTGGCAAAAACAGGGACTCCCTCTGGTTTTTAGTAGAACACTGATCAGTGCATGTGTGTGAGGAAACTACCCAGAAGCTCCTTCCTCCCTGATGGGAAAGAACAGTTTGAAAACATGTCAGGGCACAGTATCAGGAGGTCATATAGGGTCAAGAACAGTTTCCAGTGTCACCAGGTTGAGAGGAAAAAAGTCTCGTAATGTGTGAGACACTGGACAGAGTACTTAAAAGGGCAAGGTCCAAGACTTCCCCTGCTCTGGTTGCATCTATAAAAGCTTGAGAAGCAAGATCTCAAAGGATTATACTACTTCCAAATAAATGCATCCTATAACAAAGTTTAAAAATACAAAAATATCTAGCATCCAACAAAATGAAACTCATGATGCCTGGCAGACAATCAAAAATGACCAAGAAACATAATCTAGAATGGGAAGCAGTCAATTAAGAATAGCCCAGAAAAGACAAATGCAATAGCATCAATAGACAAGACCAGTACAATTGCTATTTTAACTTTATATTTTGTGTTTAGATCTCCAATTCTTTCTAGCTCTGTTTATTGGGAAAAAACAAAGACAAGAAAAAAGAAACAAAATACCAACTTTGATCTTTTCCTCACACCATATATAAAAGTTAACTCGGTAAGTTGATTAGACAAACTTCTAAAATAAAGGGAAAAAATCTTTATGATCTTCAGTTGTACAATTTCTTAACAAAAACAACAAAAGCATGATTTAGAAAAGGAAAAAAAAGGGTGATAAATCAAAGTTCATCAAAATTAAGAACTGCTTCTTGAATGACTGACATTGTTATTAAGAGAATGAAAAGTGAAGCCACTGAAGATTTTCACAGCATATGAATGTGGCCTACTTGGTTAAACCTCTCTCTCTCTCTCTCTCTCTGAGACTATATATTTAGCTTTAAAAGATTTCAGGGGCAACTCTCACTCTTAAGTTTCAGTTTGGTGAAATTAAAAATGTTATTACAAGAAACCTATTAGCTCAGGCTGTTCAAAATCATGCTAATCAAAATTCTTAAATTCCTGTCACACTTGAATCAATGGTCCATATGAGTTTTAATAATATAATAAACAACAATTGTGGATTTGCCACTCAAAACAAAGTCTAGATGCCTGTGTGGTCCTTCTGTCCTTATTCCACTCTCTCCCACCATCCTGGCTTCTCCAACCAAGGTGAACTTTAACCTGGACTTGGTGTCCTCAAACTCCTTTCTTTTCTTTTTGTATACAGATTTAATTGCATCCATATCTATTGTTTAAAAGTATGCATTTAGTTATTTTAAATTAAACAATGTTGTGCTACATGCATGCAATCATTTTGGATTACATGTTTGTTAACATGTTTTCAGTTGCACATTATTAAGAACTCCTGTAGGAAATTACTGCATCTTGTTACACATCAACATTCCACTTGTTTTTGTCAACGGAACGCTATAAAATGGAATTTCACACTGATTTCTAATATATCTTCACATATTTACCAAGTGTCTGCTTTCACTTGATTTTTGTATGTAGAGTGAAATGAAACACAATTTCAAATATTATCCCTATAAAGTAAATTTCCCTCCATTCCTCAAGTACTTTATTCTTTTCTTAGTAAATGACATGTCTATCATATACCAAGGAAAAAAATACATGTCAAGTCTTTTTCTGAGCTCTCTATTTCATTGATTATGCTGTTTATTCCTATGCCAATACCATAACATCTTAGGTTCCTACACAATAATAAGCCCTATTTCTTTTTCCTTGGCAGGGGGGACGCTCAAAAGTATCTTGGCTATTTATCGTTATCAGAGCCATAAAAAACCTTGCTAGAATTTTGACTGAAATTCCATTGAATCTACAAGTCAATTTGAGGAAAACTGACATTTTCACAATATTGTCTTCTGTCCACGAATACGACCTCTTTACAGAACCTCTTCACAATTACTTTTGTAAAGGTCTTGAATTTTTTTGCTAGTTTATTCTTAGACACAAACATAGCAATCTGTGCCTCCACTGTAAATATCTTAGTTTTTAAATGTTTGCCATGACATAAAATTAAAATGACTTGTATATTAATTTATTTTTCAATTACTTTGTTAAACTCATACTTCTAAATGTGTAGTTTGGGGTGCAGTTTCTATGAAAAAAATCACATTTTTATCATACTGCCTGAATCTTTGGTTTTATAATTTATTTTTGTCATATTACGTTTATGAAACCTTCAAGAAAATATTAACCAAAAATGGTGCAACTAAACGCCCTTCCCCAGTTCCTTTTTTTAAAAAAGTGGGCAAAGCCTTTACTTACGTTTGTTTTATACTTTTTCAGTTCTTTGACTTAATAGCAAATAAATAATTGAATACAAGGAATAATTAAAAAATAGAAATTGTCCAAGAGCCTTGGAATTTAAAATATTATAGATTTATGTCGTCATAATCCAAATTAAAATTTTAAAAGCACTAAAAATTCTTAAAATTTTATTATTATTATTTCTTTTAGAAGTTGAATCAATTCAGTTTGCTTCTTTGTTGGATGCCTCATCAAAATTCTGAACAAGATCACCCGCCTGCCCAGTAGCAAGTTGTGCTTTTCCACCCAGTTTCTGCCAGTGTCCTTAAATTTGTCAGTGCCAAGCTGGTTTAGGATCCTGGGTGACATTTCTGTCAGCTGCTGTGTCTCAGCACGGCTGGGAATGGTGAAAGCGTTTGTTGCCAGAGACGTCTCAATGCTGAGAATATTAAAGTGGATCAATTCCCTGGTTTTGCAAACATACTTACCTCTTTAATGCCAGAGACACTGGTCATTCCTAATTTCCTAAAGAAAACTGAAGATATTCCATCATCTGTTGTAACAGATATTGATGGTCATATACCATTTGAAGGCAGAGTTCCTTTTTAACCAATATACAATTGTGTCTCATCTTGGCAAGTTTCTCTTGGTTTATGATGGATTCTTTTATTTTGCTGGAAATAGGCTCCATGGGAGACTGGAGTTGGCACTAAAGAGGTCTCAAGCAGATCAAATAGACTCCAGTTTCTCTCTTTAAAGGGCAAGCTTCAAATATTCAACTATTCAGAAAAACATTTGTTCCAGTTTTCCTTTTTTATAAATAAAATTACGGTATCATCTTTTTTAAAAATTTACTAATCTTTAAAAAATGGATCAATAAGTCATAATAAAATAATATTGAGTGATTTCAACATACTTCTCTCACCATTCAATAAGTCATCCAGACATAAACTAAGTATGAATTTCAGAACTTAAAAAGACTACTAATCAAATAGACCTAAAAGACATATGTAGAGTATTTCATCCATCCACAACTGAATTCACTCAATTTTCTCAGTAACACAAAGAATTTCCTTGATAATATATCATGTTTTAGGGCACAAAGAAAATCTTAGTAAATACAAAAACATAGAGATAATTCCTTGCATCATATCATATCATAATGGAATGAAATTAGAAATCAATGAGATAAAAAAACACATCATTTTAACACCTTGAGATTAAATAATACACTTCTGAATGAGGAATGAATCATAGAAGCAATAAGTATAAATAAAAAATTTCCTAGAAACAAATGAGAAGAGAGATACAACATATCAAAATCCCTGAGACAGTATGAAGGCAGTTCTAAGAGCAAAGTTTACAGCACTGAGCTCCTACATTAAAATATAGGAAGAGCCTAAATAATGTAATTTTATACTTAAAGGCCCCAGAAAAAGAACAAACTGATTCCAAATCAGTAGAATACAGAAAATAATTTAAGATGAGTTAAAATTAATGACATTGATAATAAACAACAAATGATACAAAGGATCAATGCAACAGAGTTGGTTCTTTGAAAAGATAAATAAGATTCATAAACACTTAGCCAAACTAACCAAAAGTAAGAGAGAGAAGGCCCACATTAAGAAAATCAGAGATGAAAAAGGAGATATTGCCAGATCCAGAGGATCGTTTGAAACTATTTTGAAAATGTACACTCTAATAAACAGGAAAATCTATAAAACACTGACAAATTTCTAGTCCCATATGACCTACCCAAATTGAACCATGAGGATATAAAAAACCTAAACAAACCAATATTAAGCAATGAAATGAAAACAGTAATTAAGATTTCCAACAAAGAAAAGCCCAGGACTAGACATTTTTTTTTTAGCAGAGTTCTACCAGACCTTTAAAGAACAACTAATAACAGTCTTTCTCAAATGATTCCATGAAACTGATAGGAAGGGAACACTCCCAGATGCATTCTAAAAAGCCAGTATCACTCTGACACCAAAACCAGGCAACAACATATTAAGAAAACTTCAGATCAATATCCCTGATGAACAAAGATGCAAAAATCCTTAATAAAATATTAGCAAACTACATTTAAAAACATATTAAGAAGATAGTGCACCATGATCATACAGGTTTCATTCCAGGAATACAAGCTTGGTTCAATATAATCAATAAATGCAATTACCACATAGAGTTAAGGAGAATAATAATCACATGATCATCTCAACAGATGCAGAAAAAGCATTCAACAAAATCTAGCATCCATTCATGTTAAAAAGACTGGAGAAACTAGGAACAGAAGGAACTTACCTCAA